>ML784697.1:634893-660533 GCA_009831015.1 Picea engelmannii | reverse complement strand
ATCCCTTAGATTGGATCATACAATTAGCCATTTCTTTTAATGTGCGATTCTTTCTCTCAGCAACACCATTTTGTTGTGGTGTATATGGAACAGTGTGTTGCATTTGGATGCCCTGTGTAGTGCAGTAACTTGTAAAATTATTGCTCACATATTCGCCTCCATTATATGTTCTTAACTTTTGAATTTGATGTCTAGATTGTTTTTCTACAAAGGCCTTGTAGGCCAAAAAATTGTCAAAAACTTTGCTTTTAAGTTTTAAGAAGTAAACCCAAGTACATCTGGAAAAGTCATCAATGAAAGTTAAGAAATACTTGCACCCAGAAAAATAATGAGAAGAAAGTGAACCACACAAATCACTGTGAACAAGCTGCAAAGGGCCTGAGGCGTGCCAAGAGGCACGTTTGTCAAAATTGTCCCGATGATGTTTGCCAAGAACACAACCGACACAAACACCATCTTTGCATGAAACAAGAGGAAGACCAGTCACCATATGTTGATTACATAGTTGTTGCAATGAGCGATAGTTTAAATGACCAAACCGCTCATGCCAAAGTTTGCTCAAGTCATCGCTATGAGCAACAAAAACTGATAAAAAAGATGATGACCCAAAGTTTTCAAACTTGTACAACCTGGTAATATCATCAACAATTCTAGTTGCAAGAACATGCTTAGGATATTTTAGATCCTTGATTACAACTTGGTGAGGTGAAAACTCTATGGTTTTACGTTCACCTGAATGAGTGATTTGATACACTGATAGATTGTTACAAGAAAGACTTGGAACACATAATACATCATTGAAATGATCGTTTTCTACTTGAATTGTTCCAGATCCTTCAACACTAAGAGATCTATCATCACCAACAAATATTTTCTTGGTGTTACATTCATTTAGAGCAGAAAATATGTCTCTATCCTTATCCATATGATAAGATGCTCCAGAATCAATAAGCCACTCATTAGAAGAAGAAGTAGAAGTTGTATTGAAGGAGAAACCAGAAGCAGAAAATGCATGAGCATGAGAAGAAGAAGTAGAATCAATAATGGTGTTGTGCTTCTTCATCGCTGCTTCTAAAGCTGTCATCTTCTTGAAACATTTGGACTCATCATGACCATCTTTATCACAAAAGTTGCAAATGTTTGTCGATCTTCTTACTTTTATATTTTGCTCCTTTATCACCATTAGGAGCGAAAGCTATCTGAGTGGGTTTGGGACCCTTATATTGCTTGTTTTTGTGGCGAGGATGTTGCTTCTTTACATTCTTGGGCTTATCTTTCTAATGGACAACTAAGGCTTTGTTGGAGGTACCTGCAATGTTGATCACTCCAAGTTGTACAAGCTTATTTTTCTCTCTAATCAAAGCATCATAAAAGTTCTCAAGACTAGGTTTTTGATAAGTTGTCCCTAGAGCATCTTGCATGGCATAAAAGGTAGATACAAACACAGAATATGCACTACCTAACTTAGAAATAATAAGATAGATGCAACACTTTTCTTCTATCTTTATCTTACATTCTTCACATAAAGTTTTGAGTGTTTTAAACTTAGATATATAGTGTTCAATGCAAGAAAAATCATTTGGACTTAAAGTCAATACTTGATTTTCTAATTGTTGTGCTCGAATAATATTGTGTTTACCAAACACAGATTCAATATTTTCCCAAGCTTCTTTAGGTTTATCAATTGATTGAAGGTGGAACCTTAAATCAAGAGAGATGGACATTTTGATTAATCCACGTGCTTCATCATTCCTATTACCCCATTTGGCTTTCTTATTAGCATTAGTGGGTGTTGTTTCATTTCCCAAGGTAATCTGGTACAAGCCTTTACTTCTTAATAAATCCTCCATATAGGATTTCCATTGGAAGTAGTTGGTGATGGTAAGTAAGAGATTACTTGTAGAAGCCATATTAAATATGTAAATAATATGGGTTTAAAAACTGAAACCGGTGATCTGAATGGAAATATCTCGAAAAGTTATGCGGTTTAAAAAAAAAAACGACACTAAAAACGGACTTCGGATGTGAAAATTATGCCCATTTAAAAAAAAACATAAACGGTAATCAAAGGACTACGTGGTGGTGTACGTTGTTTTATGAAGTGACCCACTTTTATAAACAGAAGTGGGGATTACTTTTACAATGAAGTTACTTTATAAAAGAAGTTGCATGCAAAATAAATAACTCTAAAATAAAATATTAAAGCTACTTATAGTGATTCAGTTTTATACTTGAAGTGAAATACACTTTACAATTTGAGCATGAATTTTTTTTCAAAAAAAATAACAAAAAGAGAGACTTGAACTCAAGACCTCTTACTTAATAAGACAACTTTTAACCAAATGGGATAGGAACACATATTGTATTGTTTCACAAGAGGATTGATGTTGTTGTTGTTGTCAGCCTTGGAGAGCGTGCTAAAAAAAACTATTTTCACACAAAAAAAAAATTTAACTTATCGATGACAATAAGGGTTAGATCTCGATTAGCTTACCCAGAAGATGCACATTTTCCTATATGTTTCTGATTTTCCGAGATCGCATAGGGCACAGGGAAAAGAGCATACACAGATCTAAAAGAGTATCAACTCGGAAACAAATAATATAAAACCAAAATAAAACCAAAATACTACTCTACAAAAATTTAAAAAATGCGTATTCAGGTTTTATACCTCTAGATCTGACTGAAATTGCCATATCTTGGGCAAACAGAAACCTTTTCGAGTGAAACAAAAAGTGTTCCTAACTGAAACGAGTGCTCCAGACACAATGGGAAAAGTCCTCTCAGCCCAAAAATGTATGAAAATGACATAAAATGGATATGAGACAACTCGGATTCACGATTTCGATCTACAACAGGAGTGGGTCTTCAAACAGGATCTGATACCATGTTCGACAACACATGTATTCCAACAAAGGATGAACACCTTTAGTAACTACTCACACAACCAAATCAAAGATCAACACACAAATGTTTTGACATGGTAAAACCCCTACGGGGAAACATCCACGACCCCAGCCAATGCGGCCACTTGGAGCAGTTTATAATGCAAAAGAAAAAGATTACAGAGAGATTTTACAAGAGAGTTTCTCAGAATCGATCATCGGCAAATGACTCTCCATGCTCTTTAAATATAGATCATGGACCAATCGGGTGTTAAGCCACAGATCAATGGTCGTTAAGATCGAGGAGAATATGAATCGTTGGATCACTCTATGTTGGGAACATATCGTGACCATCGGATTTCCTAACTAAAAATGCATACTAATGCATACTAAAGAAACACACTTTTACCTAATGACACATTAGACCAAGTAGATCTTAACTAACTCTTGAGTGTCTAAATATCCTAACAAGGGGGCTCCCTTGTCAGATTTAAGATAGTTGGCTACCCACTGTCACTAAGTAGCAACTCTCGGTCATTAAGCTCAAGATGCCAGATTTGAATGTTAAAGAAAAGGATAAACATGGTTGAGGATAATAATGACAACAGACTGGAATATAAAGACTGTAAACCTCTCAGACCAAAGGCCTTTCCATTGGGCATGGAGTCTCATTCAAAAGAGCATGAAAGCTGATAATGAAAGGTGGAAGAAAAGGAGAAGAATATTTAATCTCGATCTTGGTAGTGAGTAAGGAAGTCATTGCAAGATTGAGATGAAGAAAAGACGGTTTGTTGGACATTTAAAGCAATGAATCTAACACTGAAAAGATGGTTTGTTGGACATCTAAAGCAATGAATCCAACAATTGAATAAGTGAAAAGGTTGGGCATGATAATGAATCCAACATCATAACACTTATACAAACAACTTGAAAATGTATTTATAAAGACATAGATGACACTGGAGGTAGTACCAAATTGTCGTCTTTAAAACATGTAAACTTATTGCAAATTATAATGATAAAGCAAGAATAGAAATGACAATCAAAGAGAAGCTTAAAACAATAAAATGAAAGAGAAAAAAGGGATTAAACAAGAGGTGAATCCAATACAAAAGTTCTCTTATTCAGATATTTACAAAGAAAAACACAGTGCCTTCACTGCCAAAATCCCCTAACCTTTTCCTCAAAATCTTGTGTTGGTGATTTTATCATTCTCAAGTGTTGAAGCCATGCCATCAAATATGCAACTGTTTCTAAAAATAAATTTTGGATCAAGTTGAAGGGATGACTTGACATCTCAATGAATGCGTTGTCTCAACCTTTTATTGAGTCCTTTGACCATCTTCATAATCAAGATATGTCGGTCGCTCCTCCAAAAGCTCAACATTTCCCAACCACTGAAGTAAATGCCAACTACCGGACCATAACAAGAGATATTATTAGATCCATCCTTCAAGGATTTTCTTTCCTACTAAGCGCCCTACTCAAACAAACTCCTCACAATGTGGATCTGGATTTATATGGGAATATAGCTGAGAATCATGGCTACCTCCAAGCATGTGCAAAATGGATATAGATCTACATTACAACTACCAATAAATTTTCCGAGGAGATGTGTCCTAGTGCTATGTGCCCTGGATATCCATCAAATGTCCACCATGTTGGCTCTTTAATTCTCAGCACTTATAGCTATGTGTACAGAATTTGGGAAAAACATGTATGTTCATGAAATATATTTTCCCATATTGATTGGCTTTTGACATCTTGCTGGAAGCTTCCTTTATTATGGTTAACAAGTTTGCAATTATGACATAACTTTCCTGAAATGAATACCAAGTTCACACCTCATGGTGAAATCTGTGTACAACAATTGCTACATGAACAAATCTCTTTGCATCTAACGTGCTCCAGGATATATCTTTCAAGTCTATAACCATGGATACAAATGAAGATCAATCTAAAAGGTTCGTGAAGTAAGGAGATGGCCCCATTTTGTTTTCCTTTTTTCTGCTCAACATTAGCTTCAACAGATAATTTTTCAATCTTCAGATATATTATGTCTTTCACTTGCAAAAGTCCACTGCTTCCACTCAAAACGGGTAGCAATGCAAATAGTAACCCAAAAGCACAGTCCTGCAAGATAAGTGTTCCAACCGTGACTTGGGCATGAAGGGCGTTGACACTATTTTGTTTCCATTAAAAACTTCAAAACCATAGTTATCGATGATATTGACACGAAAGCACCCACAAAAGACGCCTTCTGAAGATTTTTCCCCACATAGAAAGGTAGTAATGTCATAGAAACACATGAAAAGGAAGATTTGGAGCAGATCTCCCAAAACAACAACAGATCCAACAACTCGAATTTTTAAAGAAAATTCTAGGTCTAGGGAAAAAATAAGGAAGGCAACGCCAAACTAGGCAACAGTCTGCATCTATACCATCTCACTGACAAAACTCAAGCCACTGGCCCAATCATTGACCCTGCAAGTGACTGGTATCGAGAAATAATCCGGCTACCCAAGACAAGCAAACACAATGCCACTGATTGCAGCAGTCACAATCATAAATTACAATAGCAATGCCTCCTATATCAGAGTGAGATGACAAACCCAAAATCAAACCTAATTCTGTACATGCCGGATAATAATTGATTCGAATGCACATGCCTGTATCTTCTTTGCCTTCAAATGCTCCCTTTAGATGGTCTGGATGAAGAACAAGATCAGAGAAAATATAGACAGTAACTTCAGGCAAAGATCGCCCCAAATTTGCCAAGAATAGAAAAGAATATCATAAATCCTGCTGCTTTCTGGAGCACCCTGTGACTCCCAACTCGTGTCAACTCCAAGAGAGCAGCACTCTGAACTAAAATTGTGGACCCATTTCCAGTTCCAAGCATCCCATCCAGCAAAATTCCAATTCGCTGTCAGCATTCCAGTTCGGAGAAATTACTCATATCTCTTATCTGATGTGAATATCAAACAACTCGGGCATCTGTTGTGAGCCATATTCTGAGCATAGCATGAAAAATTGAAAATATATATATTTTTCTGTGTTGAAGTTGTTGTTGGAAGGAAGGGGGTTGGAATGAATTAAAGTCGGTCTTTTTAGTTTTGTTATTTTATGTTTAAGAAACTTTAGTACTGAGTGAAGTTTTTTTTGTGGCTGGTCAATCTTTTTTTTTTGAGGAAATGTTGTTTTAAGAAATGTTCCAAGCGGAAGGTCTGCATTGCATAATACATATTTTTTTATATTGTGGTTGGTCAATTTTTTTTGAGGAAATGTTGGTTCAAGAAATGTTCCAAGCTAAAGGTATGCACTACATAATATTTTTATTTTTATTTTTATTTTTATTTTTATTTTTATTTTTTTAAAGGAAATGGTGTTTTAAGAAATGTTCCAAGGGAGTCATGAATTGACTTTAACTATTTATTCTTTCATTATACCATTGCATTAATTTTCCAATATTATCCAAACATGGCAACTACTATACATAGTCACAACTTTCATGCTACACAAAACAGAGCAAATTACACAATTTTAAAAACATTGAATTTGCACAAATTGAAAGACATGTTTACAACAAAATTTTGAATGCTTAGCATTCACAAAAACATATCTCATAAATGTTGAGAAAAAAAATGTGTCCTTAACGCTAGATGTAATCTGGTCTGGTCAACTGAACCGTTGACTCATTTGACCATTTTTCTGGTTTTTATAGTCACAAAAAGAAGGGAAGAAAAAAAAAGGGAGGTTAGCAAAAAAATGACCATGTTTGCTTACAATGCTAAGTTATGAATGAGATTGAGACTGCCTTGTAGCAGTACAAAATTCTCAATTTACAGAGTTACAACTTCTTTGCTTCAGAAACCTAAAAGAAAGGCAACAACTGCTTGAACAGGAGGAGTGACCAACTAGTGAAATTCTGCATTTTACTAAAAAGCATGTTGAAATTGCTTTTGAAAGCAGGAAAATACACATAATCCGAGCAAACTGAAAAATACCAAAGGATTTATAGGGTCCTGCTAGATTCGAAACGTGGACCTGCTAATAATGCCCGATAATTCAAAATTCTGGCATGGAAAGGTCGTGCACAGTAAAGCAGCTAAATATGAATTAAAAGGAGGGTGGGATTTGAATTTAGTCAATATTAAGAACATGGAAGAGTGACAAGGAGATATTTTTAATAAATTATGGAAATATTAAATAATTGCATATCAATAAATTTTTGAAATATGAATTAATCAAAATATTCCGTTTGATAAAGGTAGAATGTTGCCATGTACAAATCTAAGGTCATGATCTGCATGAGAGTATGCCACCCAAAGTTCTACCGGAGCAACTTGTAAAAAAGGCAAGGAAAACATAAAACTAGGAATGGAGGGGCCAATAGATGTGCAAACACTCCAATAGAAATGTTGTTTACACGTGTTGGTCACGGTTTAAACTTATGAAAGGATTCTAAGAGGGGAGAAAGAACATTGTGCCGAGGCTCGAGCCAAGCTTTCTTACTATATCACTTTAGAAATGCATATGATAATTCAAACTCTACAACCTTCCCCTGGTATTCAGAGGAGAGCCGCTCCTCGAAGATGTCATGGAAGGACTATTGAAAAATGTTAAAAGAACGTTGCATGTGTCTGAATATACAAAAGGCTCGGAAGAAAAATTAAAATATTTTGAAACCACAGTGTCATTGCAGCAAGAAAGTGGGAAGGCTAGAATTATAGGGATTGTGGGTCTTGGTGGGATTGGAAAAACCATCCTAGCGAAAGAATTCTTTAATCGTCAGAGATTAAAATACAAATGATCTTGTTTTTTATTTGATATAAGAGAAAATTCTTCAGTTTCCTTGCAGAGAAACCTTACGAAGGACTTAATTCAATCGAATGAGCAAATACACAACACTGATGAAGGTAAAGGAATGCTCAGAAGGTATATATCAATTTCACATGCTCTCTTTATTTTAGACGATGTGGATCATATTCAACATTTGGATGCATGATCCGGATTTTATGAGCATAACGAAATGACTATAGATTATTAACATGTGCTTAATACAAAATAACAGAGATACAGTAAAACCGATTTTCTATTCAATAAGGAAATAAGTTGAAACTGTAAAATGCAACGAAAACAAGCTTGCTGGAATGGTGGTGGCTTATCTTTGAGAAGAGATGTGACGGTTGCACTCATTCACAAGAATATGATTACATTGAGGCTCTGAAGGCCTTTTTACAATAAACATGAATTCCAAAAACCCTAGACATCCAAAAACCTAACCCTAGGAGATGAAGCATCAAAAGTCATGTGGGCCCCGTTTGGGTAAGTTAGTACATCAACTTCTCGGGGTCGTAACTTTTGCATGCGATCTTTATTTTAGGTGTATGATATCTCGTTGGAAAGGTATCATCGAGGAGATTTATTTTGGGGGAAATTTCGATTGAAATTTTATATTCCTCCCCATTTTCCCAAAAAACATAGTTTAGGGCCTCAAAACAGCTCCAGAAGTGAAAAACTGTTAAAAATAGTAAATTACCAAAATTGCCAGAAAATTGTTTTGAACTAGTTGGAAAAGGTGGGTGGCCATCGATATCCACCTGGATCAATCCTCCCTCCTTAGGAAGCAATGGTCTCCATTTCATTGAGTTCCCCCATCAGATGAGGAAATTTTTGCTGAATTTGGCCCCGGGTGAGCCACTTGCCTTGGTGCAGGAGTTGCCCTGCTTTGACGACTCGATAAAGTTGGATCCTTTGTTGTCGAGTGCCCTTGATCTGTGTGTACACAATATGATCACTGTATTCCTGTTATATACAGTCGGGGTTGAGCTCTGTTGGTGTCAGTTGTTCGACTACTTCTGAGGTGTCCAATAATGGTGGGAAATAAGGATGAAGGAGATCCACGTTGAACACTGGGTGTAGGCCAAGGAAAGGAGGAATGTTGAGCTCAAAATAATTATCCCCCACGGCCTTGGTGATGGTGTACGACCCATAACAGAGTGGGCAAAGCTTCTGATGTGATCCTGTAAGGAATTCTTTCTTCAAGTGCAACCAAACTTTGTCACCCACCTGAAACTTATGTGGCACTCGATGTTGATCATGGTGCTGCTTGTACTTGTCATTGGACTTCTATAGGATATCTTGAATCTGTTGGCGGATGTGTTGGATCCACTCAATGAACCGAGTGACTTTGTCAGCTTCAGTTGGAGCAGGAGATGAGTCGATCAAGGTGACCGCAAGGGGAAGTGCAACATCTATGGGACCCAATGGTTGCAATCCCAACCCCACCTGAAAGGGGTTGTGGTCGGTTGAGATATGCAGGGCTCGGTTGTAGCTATGTTGGACATAGGGAAGGCTCTCATCTCATGTGTGAGGGTTCTTGGAATTATACATGCGAAGGATATGCACAATCATTAAATTTACGACCTCGGTTTGGCCATCTGTCTGGGGGTGGAAGGTCGTGAATTTGGTGAGCTTGGTGTCCAGTAGTGACCAGAGGCTCGACCAGAATGTGCTGAGAAATCGACTGTCCTGATCTGAGACAATGGCTTGTGGGATTCCAAAATGTACCCAAACTCGTTCAAAGAAGAGCTTGGCAGTGGCCTTTGTTGTGATGCTCTTCTTGCAAGCAACCAGAATCGCCATCTTAGAAAAGTGATCAACAACCAAAAAAACACAGTCATTTCCCCACTTGGTGGACGGGAGGCCCGAAATGTAGTCCATTAAGATGGATTCCCATGGCCTGTCAGGAGTAGGAAGAGGGGTGTATAGTCTCTGTTTCTTAGTGGTTGGTTTGACAATAGCGCAGGCAGTGCAGAACCTGATATACTTGCTGACCTCTTGTCGAAGTTTTGTCTAGTAGAAATGTTTTTGTAGCATCACCACTGTATTTTTGACACCAAAGTGTCCTGCCACCCGACTATAGTGGGATTCCCAGATCAGCTTCGCTCGCTTGCTTGATGGAACACAAATATGGCCCAGACAACATAACAACCCATCCTGAAGATGGAAATTATCGACAACTGCGTTTTTACCCAACATTTGGTAGGTGGTGGTGAAGTCTGGGTCTGTCTCATAGAGTTGGGGCCATCCATAGGTCTCATGGATGCAAGAATCTAGCACCATGGTGAGTGTCACAACTGGCAGTTTGCTGAGGCAATCAACAATGCGATTGGTGCTTCCTATTTTATACTTGATGTTGAGGTGGAATTGATGCAAGTATGTGGACCACTTTTGATGGCGGACATTCTACAATTTTCCTTGTGTCTGCATGAACTGCAGTGGCTTATGATCAGTGTGGATGACTGTCTTCTTCCCAAGAATGTAATGTCTCCACTGGTGGCAGCCTTGCACAATGGAGTACATTTCTTTGTCCTAAGTAGGGTACTTACGCAAAACATATGATATTGTCTAACTATGATAGGCCACAGGGTGGTCATGCTAAGTGAGAATGACACCCACAGCATAGTCTGAAGCATCTGTCTCGATCTCAAAGGGTTGTTGCAGGTATGGTAGTGAAAGTATTGGGGCTGATCATAAGCGTTGCTTCAAATCATCGAAGGCTTGTTGTTGGGACCGACCCCATGCAAATTTTGCCTTACCACCACCCCTGGTTATTTGGTTGAGGGCCCATGCAATATGGGATAATCCCAACACAAACCTGTGGTAGAAATTGGAAAGGCCCAAGAAGCTTCGAAGCTCAGTGAGTGTGGTTGGGGCTGGCCAGTCATGGACGAATTGGATCTTGGATGGATCCACATGTATGCCATGTTGATCAACATTTTAGCCCAGGTAATGGACCTTGTCCATGCCGAAGGAGCATTTTTCCAAGTTGGCATATAGCTTGTGTTGTCGTAGGGTGTGCATAACCTACTGAATATGTTGCAAGTGTTCGTCCCAAGTCTTGTTGTAAATGAGAATGTCATGCAAATACACCACTACAAAAGTATTGGTGAATGGTCACATGATATCGTTCATCATCCTCATGAAAGTGGTTGGAGAATTTGTCAAACCAAAGGGCATGACCAACCATTCAAAAAGGCCTTCCTTTGACTTGAAGGCGGTCTTTCATACATCTATTTGTTCTATCAGGACCTGGTGGTAGACATACTTTAGATCACTCTTACTGAAGTATTTGTCCCTCTTGAGTTGATCAAGGAGGTCGTCGATTCGGGAAATCTGGTACCAGTTTCTGACCGTGATTTTATTCAGAGCCTGATAATCAATGTAGAGTCGCCAGGTTTCATATTTCTTTGGTACCAACAAGATTGGGCTCTCGCAAGGTGATGACCTAGGATGGATGTGCCCCTTGTGGAGCAGTTTTTGGATCTGTCGCTTGATCTCCTCATTCTCTAATAGAGAGTAGCGATAGACTGGCCCATTGGGCAGCAGTGTGTCTGGGGTCAAGTCAATGTGGTGCTTGACCTGGTAGTGCAGAGGTACCCCAGTAGGTGAGGAGAAGATATATGAGTATTCTTCCATGACCTTATCTACTTGCTTCTGCTATGTGGAGAGGTCGGTCACAGAGACCCTGGATGTGGCTGTGATCTTTTGCTTATTCTGAGAGCGAATCATGAAGAATACAAACTTATCCATCTGAGATATGACCTTCCTGCATTGCTTAGCAGAGATCAAGGAAATAACACTAGGTGGTACTGCCTCAGGTATCCTGTACAATTTCTTGTTCAAAGTAATAATAACACTACGAGGCCTAGACTCATATACAACATGATGTTTCCATAATTAGGGTTGTCCCAAAAGAGCATCACAAACTTAGAGAGGAGAAACATCACACAATACCTCGTCTTTGAAGGGCTTGATGTCACACGACAGTCGACATTGTTGGCTAACGCGGAGATCGCTTCCTTGGTAGAGCCATCCAATGGTGTAGAGTTGTGGTTGTGGTGTTGTCGGCAGGGCCAGCCGCTTGACAACCTCTACTGAGATGAGGTTATTTTGGCTACCGCTATCAATGATGAAGTGTAGCAAGATGCCTTTTACCCACATATGTGAATGGAAGAGATGCTCTCCTTCTTTTGGATCATTTGGTTCACCAGGATGGAGCTTGGTGGTACAACGGTGGCATTGGGTTCTGCGTCAATGATATGCCTTCCCTTTTCTTGTTTTGGCTCAGAGTCAGACCCTGCATCTGATTCATAGGTTTCACTTCAGCCACCAGCGACTGCTTTGAGTGGCAGTTAGCAATGTTATGCTAAGGGCTCTTATGGAAGTCGCACCACTTCCCAATATCTTTCTTTGTCTTTCCGATGTCCTTCTTTGTCTTTCCGATGTCCTTCTTTGTTTGTGGCTTGGGCTGGTTGTCCTGATATTGTGCATCTTTGCTCTATCCTTTGTTCTGTGGGTTGGGGCCACCCTTTCCTAGCTTTTGTTGTGAGGGGTTCCCAGGCCCAAATTGTCGCGTCTTTTGTTTGAGCTTCTTCTTGATTTTGACGGCATATCAATAGGCGACTCCCAAGGATGAGATGTCCATAAATTCCATTTTGGTTTGGATGTATCTATGCATAGCACCATGATAATTGAGCACCAGATGTCACTCTGAATCTTTGATACCCAGCTTGTTGTGCAAGGTATGGAAGATATTTGTGAAATCTGGCACTGCTTGGTCTCTTTCTTGCTGCAGTGTGGTCCATTTGGTATACAAGTCGTCATAACTTCCGACATGTTAGTATTTGTTGTGAGGGAAATCTCCCTACGGACTAGCAAATAGGGTTTAGACTTTGCATGTAGATATGACCGAAGAAAAACTACTTTCTGCCTTCATACCTAGATTTAAATCCCCTTTTCTTACTAAATGAATGGAAATATCAACCTAACTCGTTCCCGATGTTTGAAGTCAATCCTCCGTTGTACTTGATTACTTGTTCGCAATACTCCTTCCAAAGTTGACCTGCATACAAGACAAGAAACAACTACGTATGCATCCTACTTATATACTAATGGGTTAGAAATCCAAACATATACTAATCAAACTATAAAAAGTTGATGAATTGGGACGGGAAAATCATTTTCTTTATTACTTTGAATGAGTCAACTTACAAAAGTTGAGACTGGCCACCGCTCCGCGAACCTGATCCTGGGCTCCTCTTCTACTGTCCTCCAACTGCTTTTCTTTGTATCTCCTTTGGCACAAGGAAAGGCTAAAGGGTTGGGACAATGGGAATATGCAAATGGGCAGAGTTTCTTTGCTATATTTTTTCTCCTTCCAAATTGGACCCCTACCCCTTCTTTTATAGGCTAGAAGGAGCTAGGTATTTGGACAAACCCTCGACCATGCATGGCCGGGAGTTTCAGTTAACTCACCCATAGATTTTGTGTTATGTCGGAAACTTTCCTTTTTTCCTGCTTTTGTCGGTCCACGCGGGCTGTTTTGGGTCAGCCACCGTGTACACGCGTGTAGTAATAGAGTAGGGTGTGTGGTCCTTTATAAAAGAGGATTTTCAAAGAGTTGTTCAGCAGTGCTTTGGCAAAGAAGGGATATGAGATGGCCTGATGCCAGGTAAGCATGTATGGTGCAATTTAGGGTTATAACAGATGCCCCCTAATGTGTGAGGTCAGAAGAGCATCTGATGGTCGAAATACATTACCAATCTTCACTGATGTGTCGAACGATTCAGCCCAAGGATTAGGAACCGGGAGGCGTCGTCTGCAAAATAACAAATGTCTCACCGAGGTGGGCATACCCATGCTCGGGATAAAATAGAATCATGGCTACCAATCAAATACACTGTAGATCCATGTCATATAACTATATAAATAGTAGCCGTGAACAATACACAGCGGAGCTACATCTCGAAATCAGAAAGATATACATATAGAGTATCCATCTTCTAGAAGCTGATTCGGCCCGATGGTTGAAGATGAGGTCTTCAGAGCTCGAGCAACAACTTCAAAATCTTCCAAACTCAGGTAGGAGTGTAATATGAGTGTACGACTGCACTACCCAAAGGTCTTCGACGGCTCGTCGGTCATGGACTTGATGATCAGACTGAAGGCTTCATTGATTTCGAACAAGGACTTGATTGGACATTCAGGATGGTCGGGCATGAGGGCAAGAGACAAAAATGTAGAGGGGCCGACTCAGGCTTGGTGACAAACTTCCCTTGGACAATAGCACGACAAATGATGAGACTCAGGCAGCATGGCATTAACATAAGTTTACGAGGCAGGAGGCAACGCAAACTCTCCATATGTTTGGAAGAATAACCAAATAGGGGAGGACACAACTCTATGTAGCGAGAACAACTTCCTAAGGTCATATTAAATCCCAGGGTTTGATGAACAAATGGACAGATGTGCTTTATCCAAGGGTGACTCATTATGCTGCCAATAAAGAAAATACTTCTCCCTTCCTCTTTTTGGGGTATATTTGATTTTTTTGTCCTTTTCAATAGTTTTGGAAAAAGAATAAAGGAATATTACGTTACAAAGGAGGAACGAGTGTTGTAAACATACAAGTTCAAGGCACAAGGGCAAGACTGATGTTCAGAATAATGATATTCGGGAAAAATCCTTCGAGGGCCAAGGGTGTTAAAACGCAGAAGCAAATTGTTGCTAGGCTGACATAGAAGGTATGCAAACGCGGTTAACAAAACACACAATGGTAACGTCCTTCGATGTAAGTTTAACGAGCCCAGAGAAGGTAAGCTCGGTAGTTTTTCATGTTTAGAGAGTCTGAAAAAACATAAAAGGAGACTCCATTGGGGTACCTTTCTCGAAGGTAGTCTAGTCAGTTCGAAAAAGGGGTAAACTAGCACCGACAAGACGTCTATTCAAAACCATTTTAACGAGTATGATAAAGACAAGATCACTTGGCCATTTTTTCATTTTTAAGGAGTCTGAAAAAAACTTAACTATGGACTCCGTCAGGAATATTCTTCTGGACCAATTTAACGAGTGTGAAAGAATAAGGTCACTCGGTGATCTTTTCAATTTTAGGGAGTCTGAAAAGAGCTTAACTATGGACTCCATGGGGGTTCCTTTTTTCATAAGTTTAGTCCCTCAGGCCCGAAAAAGGGATAAAATTATACCTGAGAGTACTCTTCTAAAAAACGGAAGTTCTATAGAGTATACCTTTGTTCGTACAGTTGACCGTATGGACCGAAAAAGGGGTAAACTACCGCCGAACAGATGTGACTTCAAATTTCAGTTTAATGAGCGTGACAGGCCACAAGATCGCTCGACAATCTTTTCATGTTTAGAGGGTCTAAAAAGGGCTTAAAAGGAGACCCGTTATTTTTTGGGAGTCCTGAGGGTGAGGTCAAGAGCGAAGAAGAATCATGCAAATGAGGCTCAAACTCGTATTCAGGAAAAACTACAAGGACTCCTGAGCCTACAATGTTTTATAGACGGCATGGACACCATAATGCAACCAAGATCTACCTAGGGCATCCATGTTCTGGTAAGCTCTATCACCAAGTTGCGACACTTCTAAAGAAAATATGATGGTTATGTGTCACAACTTGATGGGATCGATCCTATGGTAGAGGAAAAAGACAATGAGATACAAAAGTCAGGGTAGTAACCTAACCTATATGCTCGAGTTGATTCTTGGAAAAAATTTCAAGGATCGTCGAAAATACTCAAAACTCCCTAAAACTGTCCCAATACCCGATCAAATCCCTCCGATGCAACTCCTGAATCACTCTAAATGGTTTTTGGTATAAAGAAAATGATAAGGGAGGCCAAAAAAGTGACAAAAAGAGGCCAAAAATTCTATAAATAGAAGTTGGCAGCTCATTATCACCATTGTTGATTTGGAAATTGACTCTGGAGCCAAAAGACCCCCTTTGATAAAAATGGTGATTCGGGGAGCTACAGTGGACAAAACGAACTTCCGTCTTGACCAAGTAAGAACAAACTCCCCTATCTAGCTATTCAATTCTTGATTTTTGCTTTTCATTTCATTTTTTGGGTGGGCATCGACCTTTAAAAGGTTGTCCCTAGGTCCACGCGGGTTGTCTCTGGATAGGCCGCATGTACACTCGGGCAGAGTAAAACCTGCCCGCGTGTACACATGACTGTCACCTAGACAACACACGTGGACCTCCCTTTATAAACAAAAATAAATAAATAAACACTCACTCACCCTCCTGAACCTTGTTGTTTTGGCAGGATGTATGTCCAATGGAGGGAAAAGGGGCACAAAGAAGTTGGTGAGTTGGTTACGGGAGATCTGAACGTCGTGGTTGCGTTAATGCAATGTGGTTTGCTAAAGTTCTTCCTATGTCCTTTTATGCAGGTGCAACCGAGGTTATTGAATGCCTTGGTTGACTATTGGCACCCTGATGCAGAGGCTTTTATGCTAGAGGGGCAATCACTGGTGCCCACCACTGAGGATATCTACTTTTTGACTGGCCTCTCAAGGAGAGGGGAACCAGTCAACTTTAGGACGTTTCTGTCGGGGCCACATAACATAGCAGAACTAACCCTATAAGTAAGATTACTAACCTATCGTTGCAAGCGATATTATTGTTCATTGGGCGGATTACCGGTTCAGAAGCCTTACATCAGGTGTCCCGCGCATAGATGAACTGTGTTGTCCAGTGCTTGAATGCACAAATTTTCGACTGGAGTACCACACTACTGGAGTGTATGAATAGGCAATTGACAGATTGTCGTCAGCGGACACAGAGGAACTTCGAGTTTGGGACTATTTTGTGTTCATTCTTTTTCGAGAGAGTTCCGAGTTTTAGTCCTCGGGTAGTGGTACGAGGACATCATGCCTCTTTTCCTGTTGTATGTAGATGGGCAGTATTACTGCCGCGATAGGGTGGTGGAAGGACCAATGAGTCCTTCGATGATGACTTTTTTGCATGGCTGTCACGGCAGATCCCTGTGATAAAAAATTACCCATATGCAGGGATGGACTTTTCGAGAGATCCTGAGATACCCATGCCTTCTGGTGAGGAGCAAGGGGAGATGGGAAAGTCTCCACCTTTGTAGTTTTTTTTGTTGTATATGTAATTTTTATGTCGTTTTTGTTATATATATCATTTTTTTTTTTTTATGCCAGAGTATTTGACGGATATACGTTTGTTGCATGCAAATGTGGGACCAGTGCGACCTGTCGATTATGCAAGGAACAGGCGTCGTCCTCGGCCAGGGGCCACAGCTGTCGCTGCCGGGAGACTAGCAGTAGCAGGAGACCTCCCAGCCGAGGAGGCTAAGAGGGTACTTAGACGAGTTGAGCAGAACTTTACTGCACTCACTCGCACAGTCTCGATGGCAGAGATTGAGGACCTGCCGCCATCCATGTAGCCTCGTGTAGTGGGGGCACCTCAGACGTGGGTCCGATTGTTTAGGCATTTAGCCCATGCTGTGGACCAGTATAACAGGGCCCATAGGCCCTGAACCTATTTAGACATTTTACGTGCCACAAGCACTACTTGTATATATTTTTTGAGGGCATAAGCCCCGTGACTCGTTATTGGTCATATTTTTGAGGTGCTTGCGTCCGTCTATGTACTCTGGTTACTTTATGATATTATATATGGTTTTTTGGTATTTTGTGTCTTATGGATCACGTGTGAAAAAATGTATTTACATGCTTATGCCAATGTTCTTTCATATGTGTGCAAGATGCCAATCTAAAATTTGATTAGCTAGAGTATCCGTAATTTGGTTTAATCTCCTAGGAACATGAAAATATGTAATATAATCAAAGTTTCGTTCCAAGAGAATTACCCTAAGAAATCATCGGTATAAAGTTGGATCATGAACCCGGTACACTCTATTTAACTAAGACACAACCAGTTGAGCGTCGAGATAGACCTAGAGATGAGACATACCCAATGACAAAGTGTCACGAAGTAATTCAATAACTGCACTATACTCGACGACATTATTTGTGGTGTCACCTAAGCATATACCTCTGAAAGATAACAACGGGCCTTGAGGTGTAAATATTACCCAAGCTGTGGAGGCAAGCCTCCGAGTGTGTCGACTAGCACCGTCTGCATACCCAACGAACACCTCGAAATCACTTGACATCTGCCACAGTGATGAAAGATAACATCAATGATATGTCCATAACACCTAAAAGAAACTAAAAAGTAATAGTACAAAGACTATACATATGTTACAAAAATTTACCCACAGTGACCTGCCTATGAGTAATACTTCTTGAGGTAGAGCCCATTTCTAGGCTCTGCCAAAGCATTCCCTTCGAAATCAACCAAACGATAGGCGCCCTTTTTTAATACCTCTTTTATGATGAAAGGTCTGAACCACATAGGTTTGAATTTTCCTGCCCCCAGGGGGTTCTTATCTTGGTCATAGACCAGGACAAGGTCGCCTTCAGAGAAAATCCAAGGACGAACAGACCTATCATATTGACACTTGACCTTATGTTTGTGAGCCTCGTTGGCCAGGGCCGCATCACGATGTTGCTCATTGAGTTGCTCAAGGTATACTAACCATTCTTCAAGTGGAGAAGTGTGGCAATAATTGTACTGCCAATTTTAGAGACGGGATTTGACATTCGATGGGAAAGACTGCCTCTAGCCCATAAACGAGTTGAAAAGGTGAGAAACCGGTTGCATTCTTAATAGATGTTCGGTAAGCCCATAATGCCGAGTATAACATCAAATGCCAATTTGACTTGGCCAAGTTGATAGTTCATTGTAGAATGGTCTTAAGAGTTTTGTTTACAGCTTCCACCTTCCCATTGGCTTGGGGGTAGTAGGGTGATGAATTCTCTTGCCATAACCCAAGCTTTGATGTTAATTCGGTCATCATTTGGTTCTGAAAGTGACTTCCATGGTCAGTAACAATCTCTCTTGGGACGCCGAACCTTGCTATGATCTGGTTGAATAAAAAGAGAGTTGCAGTCTCTCCATCATCTTTAAATGTTGGCATAGCTTCCACCCACTTTGTGAAGTAGTCGAAAGCTACGATGATATAGTGATGCCCCCTTGCTGAAGGGGGGTTGTAAGTAGTGTAATCAATCCCCCACTTGGTGAAGGGACCAACTATGATGACAGGAAACATGGGAGCGGGATGTGCCCTCATCTTCCGAGAGAATATTTGGCATGGATGGCACTTCTTGACCGATTCTATACAATCTTTGATAAGTGTCGGCTAGAAGTAACCTGCTCGTAGAATCTTTTGGGTTGTCGCCAACCTAGATAAATGACCGCCACAAGCTCCGGTATGGAAATCGTTAAGCACGATAACTGCCTCCTCATGAGTGAGACATCGACGTAGGATGCAGTCTACACCTCTCCGATACAACGTATCATCGAGTATGAGATAATTCTTAGCCTGATGGCATATACGTCGACGCTCATCACGAGAAGTAGAAGTGGGGCACTTCAAAGTCTGGAGATAGATAAGTATATCTTTGTACCAAGGATCCAAAGATGTGATAAAAAACATATCTCCCCAGATAGGCGATTCTTCAGGCACAACGTCACTTGACTCAACCAAAAGTTCTGAAATAAGCTTTGCGAAGACTAGTGACTTTTTGGACTTTGTTGAAACGAAGTCTAAGTCAAACTCCTAGAGGATGACCATCCATCTACTGATTTTTCTTCCTATTACCCGTCGTGTCAACATGCACTAAAATGGATTCACGACAACAATGATGGTGGTCTTGTGAAACAGAACGTAATGACGGAACCGTTGAATAGCATGAACTGCTGCCATCGCAAGTTTTTTGATATGAGAATAATTAAGTTTCGGTCCTACGAGGCCTCGGCTCAGGTAATAGATCACGTATTCAGAGAACAAGTCATCTTCCTGAACTAAAACCATGCCAATGGTTGACTCTGCGGCAGCCAGATATAATAAGAAATCTTTGTTATAGTTAGGTGGCCGTAGCAGAGGGGCAGTTGTGAGGGCATGTTTTAATGCATCGAAAGAGTGTTGAGCGGCCTCGTCCCAGTAAAAGGGGACATATTTCTTCAGTAAACGCATAAAGACCTTGGTGATATCGGCATAGTTGGCGATGAAGCGTCGTAAAAAGTTCGCCTTGCCTTGTAGACTCTGCAGTTGAAGGATTGTGCGTGGGGGGGGGGACTGGATTATGGCCTCCACCTTGAGAGGATGGACCATGATCCCTGTTGTTGATATGATGAAACCTAACAAATGTCTTGACGTTACGCAGAAGCTGCACTTGTTTGGATTCAAGCGAATCCGAAAGTAGCGACAACGTTCGAAGATAAGTCTAAGGTGTGTGGGATGATCCGTTCTCTTGCGAGATCGCGATGCTAAATCATCTAGATAGGCATCTACTATATGCTTGAGATCATGAAAAGCAAAAGACATGGCCTGCTGGAAGGTGGCCCCAGCATTTTTAAGACCAAAAGGCATCTTACGATATGTGAATGTACCCCAAGGAAAAATGAATGTCGTTTTGTGTTGGTCTTTGAGTTTGATTTGGATTTGATTATATCCCTAAAAATCGTCCATGAAAGAAAAGGCTTCGCAACCAACACATTCATCAATGATCTGGTTGATGAATGGTGTTGAAAAATTATCTTTGTGACATGCCTTGTTCAAATCATGGAAGTCGGTACATACATGAATCATGCCTTGTTTTTTATTGACCGGCACAGGATTTGACACCCATTGGGTCAAATGGATAGGATAGATAAAACCTATGTTTAGCAATTTCTCAACCTCAATCTTGATGGCTACTGCTTTCTTAGGATTAACTAGACGAAGCTTCTGTCGAACAGGCTTGGCATCGGGATAAGTTTTGATTTCATGTTCAACTATTTTTGGATCAATACTTGGCATGTCCTCATAAGACCAGTCAAACACGTCGCAGAATTCTTTGAAAATATCTGTGTAGATTTGAATCTCTTCGGGGGAGCAATCCGCTCCGACGAAAACATTCTCCATGATGCCAAGGTTTCGGGAGATATTGGTCGGTAAAGTTTCAGCGATAGTTGCCATATTTCCCTCAGCATAAATTTCGTGTGTAGCTAAGAGATTAATAGGGCATGATTGATCTCATGTCATGGTCACGGTGAATTCTCCTGCTTCGATTCGGCTTAACTCTAGGAGAAAATATGATCTGTGATGAAGATCTTCCCAAGGTTTGTCCAGACTAGTCATTGCTTTGATTACTGCTTCGTCAGAAGGCAAGACTAAGTCTAACGAATCAATGTTAGTGAGAGAACCCTGAGCCCAAATAGGCTCTAGAAGCGGATCTAACTCTTGTGCAGGAGTCGGATCAGGGTTAGCTGAAGTGTGCTGGAATAAAGAGTATGCTACTTCAGCGACAGACAAGGGCATGGACATGCTTGGGTGCCCTGTCTCATCCATCGTGGCCTATGGGGAAGGAAGTATCCACGGATCCTCGAAGTAAGTCATGCGGAACGACAAAACTTGAAAAATATCAACCTTATGGTGATTGGATATAAATTTGATATCACTGTGAGGGGGTGGGTAATCGAAGGTACCCATCAAGGATGGGCACAAACCAACTCCTACGCTGACGACACCTGGTTGAGGATTATCAATCATCGGGACCATGGATGCCCCCAAAGCTGGGTCAGGTATGAAGAAAGACAATTGATCGATGGTCACTATCTGGCCCTCATGTGGAAACAACAAGACCCAGAAAATTGTAGCAACCACAACTTGCATAGCATAAGTCCAACTCTGTCCTAACAAGAGGTTATAGTCGAGGGGAGTATCGACTACCTCTACTTCGACACACACGGTCTTTCCTCCTAACTGCACGGGGAAAGAAGGAACGATGCCATGTGATCGGAACGAACGACCATCGAAAGCAGTGAGAAGAGTAGGTGATGGAGACAAAACGGGCTAGCCAATGGCCTTCCAACATGCCAACGACATAACGCATGTTGAGGCACCCTCATCAACCACCGTGCGGAAGATATTCTGAGTAAATTTTTTTGTGGGATAAGCCACTACTATCTGAAACACCACGTGGTAAGGTAGATGAGGTTTTAAGTCGGTTGTATCCAACATGATTGTACCCGGGTTACAAGTCTCGGTAGAGCCTAAAGTGGTTAACAAGGCTTTCCTCTGAGAAGGGCAGCTTTGGAGGACTTCCAAAGCGGACATCGCACAAGGGGTTTTTGATAAATCCTCCACCACAGAGTAATTTTGGGCGGCCCTTGCAATTTGGGTTATGAGAAGATTTTTTAAATGCACCTTTTGGGATGCATGTCATTGTTTCTCCCAACGTCTTCTCAATCTGTAGACGAAGAGATGGGAGGTCGGCTTCTTTACCCTTCTTAGAAGTGCTTGGTTTACTATAGTCGTGCGCTCTAGTCGATATAAAAGCATCACCCCTAACCATATACACGTTTGTAGATGTGGGGTTGTTCGGAGGCAGACAAGGTTCTTGGCTACCCCCTTTTGTGCTTACAGAGGCTTGAGTTAGATTTTGCCCATGTTGAAATGGATTAGTCAACACCGTCTATTATTGTTGCATGACAAATTTTGGGGCCTTTACAAGTCAAGGACATAGATGGGTCGGGTGGTCTTCCGCACACAAGTTGCATGGATACCTCGCCTTCCATTTTTCAGTGTTGTCCCCGCTAGCATTATCGGTGGGTTTTTTATCCCCCTTACCCTTCTTTCGTTGTTTTTTCTTCCCTTCAGGTTGTTGGGTGGCCTTTGGGTTAGTTGACTGCAGTGTGTGTACCTCCGACATTTTGGTAGGGGGAGCAGCCAAAGCAGTACTTTGGCTGGCCGTTGTGTGTTGTATAGATAACTGCTACAACTACTTCGTCAATTGCTCAGCGGACTTGGTTTGTGCTGAACCAACAATACCATTGGCATGTGGTCCAACTCTCTGTCTAGTTTTATCCAGTATTGAACGTGGCGCATCTAGAAAGATGTTGTATAATAAACCGAACTGAGAATAGATGAGCTCAAACTGTTGAGCCCTCATGATGGCGTCTTCTTTGGAGAAAAATCCTGACGTCGCAACGTCTTTGGATAACTGCGGGACCAAAGACTTAAGGAACCACTCAAGCAGGAATGCTGGTGGGACTGGTACCTTGACTAAACTCTTTCGGCGTCTCCATTCTCGGATGTGATCAGAGATATGGTTTGTTGTTTTCTATTCGAAATTGGCGAGTAACTCTGTGCCAGCGTCATATCTCACAGGTAACTGGAAATGGTTCAGGAAAGCCATCGCCAGTTCGCTAAAAGAAGAGTATCTTGAGCGATCGAGCTCAATGTACCATTTCACGGCACTCCCAATGAGAGTACGTTGAAACAATCGCAACTGTACGGAGTCATCTTTCAATGAATTAGATGAGCACCAAAGATGGAAGGTAGTCACATGATCTCCTGAATCTTTGTTAGGCTTGTCTTCGAACTTTGGAATGTCCGAAGGCAACTTCGTCGGCATAGAAGGCCAACGCAGATCGTGACAAATAAGGTCATTCAACAACCTTGTCAAATCTGGCAAGTGTAAAGTCGTCAGGAAAGGTAGTTTGGGTTGTTGGTGATAACCTGGGAAAAAGGGGACTGGAGTTTGACTGGCACCAGATTGCCAGGAAAATTTTGGCTGCTGGCTCGGATTCTGGTAGAAACCATGGCCCTGACCAGCGTATGGATTTTGCATATGTGGAGATATCATCAGTTGATTTCCCAAATAGGACATAGACTGTTGGGCATGCATTATAGTCGAAGGACTTTGGGAAGGATTACCCCATGCCGGTCCCGTGGGGATAAGCATAGTAGTTTGTTTGGGGTTCCATTGATTGTGGAAATAATTACCCCAGATTGACATTCTGGACGAGGGAACGAAGCCCTGCCAAGAATTCCAAGGCCCTGATGTGGAAGAAGTTCCTAGGTTTGCCCCCTGTGCAGGAATAGTACCCTGCATAGGAGTCGATTTTCCCAAAATGGGATTGCCCCCAATTGGGAAAGCGACGAATGAAAAGGCATTGTTACCAAATGTTTCATTTAAAGAAAACGGTGTCGAACCTACTGACATACTATGCTAAGGTGGTCCTTGACTCCCCGCTCCAAATAAACTATTGTGTGTAGGTTGCCCAACGGATTACTGATGTGAGCCACCAAGTGAAGGGGACGAAGGAGGGATATGACCTCCTCCATAAGGGAAAGTGTTAAAAGGAGTAGGAGTACCCCCCATGTGACCTTGCAGAGGAGTGCTAGAGCTCCCTGCCCCCAGACCTAAAGTCTGTAAAGTGGAGTAGGAAAGTACAGGACTTGTACCTGAACTAGGCATCCTGTATGAGAACGGAGGGCCTGTTGCACTTGGTGTGAAAGGGGTTGTGGTCACCGCCAAAGACGGGATCAGACCACTGTGCGATGTAGAAGCGGTCGAGACCATGGTGGATCAGACCGACGACAGTGGGTTAGGAGGTGAAAGCTCTCCTGTGGTGACAACCCTAGTGGGAATTGAAGAATTCCCAGAAGGAGTAACAACATTTATTTCCATTGTTGTGTGCAACACTGTCTGGCGCTCGTAAAATTGAATTGGTACGATGAAAGGTGCCAGGAAATCAGTGGTTGGGGTTTCAACTGGGCCAAGAGCAGTTGCTTCAAGGTCCAAAATGGTCGATTCCTCTGGGGGTTGATCGGGCACAATGGCTTGTAACCCGGTCACTTCAAAAGACCCTTGTTGGTCTAGCTTTCGCCTTAATGGTGGTGGGAGTGGCTCCAGTGTAACCGGCGGCAGGCCAAGAAGCCTTCGTGACCGACGGAGCTTGGGATCCTCCACTATGTGAGAAGATCCAAAACACTCTAAGGTAGTCTAAACGTTCAAAAGTAACGCACACTAAAAAAAGTCCCTTGAAGATAAGACAGGCAAACACTAAATTAATTGGAAGAACAGTTACAACAACCAACACTAGAGCAACTTACCAGTGCAAGTGCAACTCGAACACGGAAGCACCCTCCGGGTATACTCTGCAAAGCGTGGTCCGATGTCTGTCCTAGGTACCGCGGTATACCCCCACAGTCACATGTGTATGTCCCTAAAAACGATTGGCAACTAGGTTGCCAGCGCGTGAACAGTCACCAGGTGGGTACAATCAAAAGTTGGGTAGACCACAATGAACAGGGTAACGAGCCCAAAACCTGTCAAGGGTATTGAGAGAAAATGGTCTGGAAGACAACTGAGGACCTCGAACGGATTCGAGACCCACGAAGCTCTGTGGCAAATGCAAATGACGGAATCCCAAAACAAGCCCTCTATATGTGTTCTCCACTACGATTGGTCCATCTTTGGAGGGGTTATCTCCGCTACCTTTCCGCACGCGACCTCGTGTTTATCCCCTATGTTAGAGGGGGGTCCCGGATAACTTTCATGACATTGGACTTAGACACTCCCTAACTCAGACTCCCATGTTTGATTTTAAATGGCCTTGAAGAGTTTCCTCTCCAACCTAATCCAAGGCCCTAATCCTGAACTAGTTGGTGGACCCTACAAACATAAAAGTCTAGTAGATTTTAAATTTAGCGTTAGTTTTATGGATTTGTCTTACGTCAAGGGGTATGAAAGTGAAACTGATGATGTGTAAAAGATGAAAGCAAAAAATGAATAAAAAAGTTGGAAACAAAACTTTTACTTAATGCAAAATTTCAACAACTTTTCAAAATAAATTTCTTTAATTTTCTAAGATTTTGAACAGCAAACTCAAAAGAAATTTCACTTGACTACAAGCTACTTATGATCTAAGTACACTGCAAAAACTTATGAAATAAATGACTTTTCCCTGGCTAATAATGCAGAAACACACTCTTCAACCAAACAAGAAAATGAAAAGAGAT
>ML784697.1:619976-634843 GCA_009831015.1 Picea engelmannii | reverse complement strand
AAACCAGGAAGAGACCACTGATATTGATAACCAGGATCCCTTGAAGGCTTGGACACTCTTTTTAACAGAAAAACAAATAATGTAAGGAAAAAATGATAAAGCAAAAACAATCTGAGATAGGACTGCAAACAACCAAGACTCAGACAGAATTCCAGAAAACCCCTAAGAATGTCTGATTCTGACAAGGAAGAGGATGACTGCCTCCAAAATTCCATGGACTCTACACGCTACTGCTACTTCCTCAGCTAGCGTTCGCACACAGGTTGTAAGAGAGTAGGGCGCAGGTACACGCGTGCAGACCTTATGCAGGTCGTGTGTATCTCTGTGGCTCCTGACAAACATAGTGAAGCAAATCAGAGAAAACTGGTATGGAAAACCAGACTCTCTGCCAGCTCATACCTTACAGAAACTAAAAGAAAAAACAGGCAAGAAAAACTAGTCTTTAAAACTACCCAAAAACTAAATAAAATTCCAGGAACCCTTAGAGATTATCCCCAGTATGGTCACCAACTCTGTTGTGAGAGAAATCTCCCTACGGACTAGCAAATAGGGTTTAGACTTTGCATGCAGATATGACCGAAGAAAAACTACTTTCTACCTTCATCCCTATATTTAAATCCCCTTTTCTTAGTAAATTCATGGAAAGATCAACCTACCTCGTTCCCGACGTTTGATGTCGATCCTTCATTGTACTTGATTACTTGTTCGCAATACTCCTTCCAAAAATGACCTGCATACAAGACAAACAACAACTACACATGCATCCTACTTATATACTAACGCGTTAGAAATCCAAACATATACTAATCAAACTATAAAAAGTTCATGAATTGGGATGGGAAAATCATTTTCTTTATTACTTTGAATGAGCCAACTTACAAAGGTTGAGACCAGCCACCACTCCGCGAACCTGATCCTGGGCTCCTCTTCTACTATCCTCCAACTGCTTTGCTTTGTATCTCCTTTGGCACAAAGAAAGGCTAAAGGGTTGGGACAATGGGAATACGCAAATGGGCAGAGTTTCTTTGCTATATTTTTTCTCCTTCCAAATGGGACCCCTACTCCTTCTTTTATAGGCTGGAAGGAGCTAGGTATTTCGATGAACCCTCGGCCATGCATGGCCGGGAGTTTAAGTTAACTCACCCATAGCTTTTGTGTTTCGTCGGCAACATTCCTTTTTTCGTGCTGTTGTCGGTCCACGCGAGTTGTTTTGGGTTAGCCAGCGTGTACACGCATGCAGTAATGGAGTAGGGCATGTGGTCCTTTATAAAAGAGGATTTTCAAAGAGTTGTTCAGCAATGCTTTAACAAAGAAGAGATAAGAGATGGCCTGATGCCAGGTAAGCATGTATGGTGCAATTTAGGGTTATAATAGTATTGTTCCTTAATAGCATCCCTGAAGGATTCTGAGGTGGCCATGACTGTAAATAATGAGGGTTCCTCTGTGTAACATCCTATTTCCCCCAGTCTGTAAAAATAACTATATTGGCCAAGAACTATGGCAAAATCAAAGACGTGAATGTTTGATTTGATAGACCTTTTTATGAAAGGTCGATGAATGTAAATTATGTTATGAATATGTGTTGCATGGCTGCTAGGAGGGGGATGTGCTAAAAGAGACCACGATGGCTAATGAGAGGTGGTGGAAGGGACCTGAAATGGTTGCGTTAACTTCCACCGAGCCAGTACCGTATTGGTTTTACTTGCTCAAATACCAAAGCAACTCTCTGACCCCGGAATGGATTTTTCGTCAAATTGGTAGGTGGGGAGGCTCCTCAAGAGTTAATGAGGGGATGGGGGTGAACCGCCCATTCGTAACATCTCCCAGACCTGACCGCGGATGGGGAAATTTGCGCCACACGCAATCTTGCAGAGCAAAGGCAAGACAGGAAGTGTGGTAAGGAGGAAGAGAGAACGCTCACGACAGGAATCGCGGGGAAGAACTGGAGAAACTCTGGAAACACAGGGGGTTCTGAACAGAGGAGAAGGAGAGTAACCTTCGTCCTTGACTTCCGTTGAGCTGGAAGTAGAAAATTGAACCTCGAGCATCATGGTCTAGCTCGAGGGTGGCTAGTGGTAAATCCGTTTGGAGTCACTGAGCCTACGGTTAGGTGGAAACAAGCACCCCTCTCAGCAGTCGCGTCACACCTGGTGTTTTCTGATAAGTGTTATGTCTTGTATTTTTGAATTAAATGCATGCTCATGTTTATACGCTCATAAATGGTTTCTGTATGGAAGTGTTTGCTTGTGTTTTGATTTGGAGACAATGAATACATGCTTATACTTATATGACCATAATTTATCTATGTATAGAATGAGTAGGTTCAGAATATGAGTCCATTCCCTTGAGAATTGTCCTATCTACTTGGCTCACGCTATGCCCTGGTTTAATTTCCTAAAGGCACTTCTCTCAGGAAGTTTCCTCGCACTCCCGAGTCGGAGTGAGTTCCTCGAAAGGACTACCATGATAGTAAACCCACGAGTTTAATTTACCCCTACCACTGAATTATAGCTTGGCGAATTAGGAAGAATTTTACTCAGGTCACCAAGCCTAGGGATAATTTACCCAAGAACCCTCTGAAAGATCTGTCGGAGATCTATTGCCCGTCGACCTTAACCTTTGCATAGGCAGGAGGGTGGACTTGGCAACGTCCTGAAAGTCCCGGAGTATTCGGACCCATTCATCGGCATTTCGGCGTTTCGGCACCCGGGAAACCAAAGGGCAAGACCCTTCGTCGTCGCAAGTTGCTAAGTCCCGGTATGTGAAACTCCAAATTAGCTTAGTATGAATAGGTTTCGGCATTTTGGTGTTTCAGCACCCGGGAAACCAAAGGGCAAGACCCTTCGTCGTTGCAAGTTGCGAAGTCCCGGTATGCGAAACTCCGAATTATCTTAGTATGAATAGGTTTCGGCATTTCGGCGTTTCGGCACCCGAGAAACCAAAGGGCAAGACCCTTCATCGTCGCAAGTCGCGAAGTCCCGGTATGCGAAACTCCGAATTAGCTTAGTGTGAATAGGTTTCGGCATTTTGGCATTTTGACGTTTCGGCACTCGAGAAACAAAAGGGTAAGACCCTTCATCGTTGCAAGTCGCGAAGTTCTGGTATGTGAAACTCTGAATTAGCTTAGTGTGAATAGGTTTTGGCATTTCGGCATTTCGGCGTTTCAGCACCCGGGAAACCAAAGGGCAAGACCCTTCATCATCACAAGTCACGAAGTCCCGATATGCAAAACTCTGAATCATCTTAGTGTGAATAAGTTTCGGCACCCGGGAGACCAAAGGGGAAGACCCCTCGTCTTCGCAAGTCGTGAAATCCCGGTTCACGAAACTCCGGGAGGATCTGGACCGTCCATCAGAGGAGACGCGTGGTGAGCGGTCAGAGTTCGGGGAAAGTTCTGAACCCCGTAAGCCATTGGATCTCATAGGACAGTGAGGGGGTTAAGGCTGATTTTCCTTCAATGCCCTTAAGCTCAAGAGGGATAGTGACCGTCAGATCTAGATCAACAAGGTTCGTTGATCTCCTACACGAATTCCCATATCAGAATTCAGGGATTTGAGTGACAGGTGTTCTAGACTTGTTGCATCGTGAACTCCCGGTTCACGAAACTCCGAGGAGATATGAACCATTGGATCCATATCATCGAGGACCGTCGTATCTCGTACAAGAACTTGCGTATCGGAATTTTGGGTTTCGGGGTTTGAAGAGTCGAAAGACTCAACTCGCTTGCATTTCGAACTCCCGGTTACCGAAGTCCCGATACGGCTAGGACCATCGGATCAGGGGGGATATTTGCAGCCATCGATCTCAACGAAGGGACGATTTCAGGTTTTAGGGGTTTGAAGAGTCGAAATACTGGACTCTCGGGCATCGTTGAGTCGCGAAATGTGAACGGTGCCTCTTGGCTTGGCCCGGGGTCATAACCGATGATCACATGGAGGCAAAGCCCGCTCTTGGTGCTTGAGTTGTACATGACGGTTTTCAATGAAAGAACCGGTGGATTGGTTTAGTGAAGGTTCTGACAAGAAGAGCTAGCCTGCGCTAGGACCTCGTAGGAACTCGGGGATTCTGTCCCTCGAGAAGGAAAGGAGAAAAAGGAAAAAAAAAAAAAAACCTATTATGCCATAGTGGGTGTGTGACAAATCGGTATCAGAGCATGGTTACAACACTTGGCTTGCTTGGGCTCATGGATGAGTTGCGCAGGAACTCCATCTAAAGTACTCTTAAAAGGAGTATCTCTCTATCCTAACCCCCCTTATCAAAAGCCGAAGCTAAGAATGAAAATTTATATTGTGTGTATGCATTTGAAAAATATGAACTATGCGTCTATTGTGAATGAATATAATGTTGACTAACAACAAGTGTTTTTCTTGCACAATAAGCGGACGATCAACCGCGGGAAATTGCAGACGCATAGAATGGTGACGCACCACAAAGTGGGGGATGGATCCCACAATAGAGACGAAGAGTCTAACGAAAGGAGAGTGGTAGAAAACCCTCCAGATCTAGCTGAGACTGTGAGAAGCCTCATTGTCGAACTACAGAGTTGCAAGGTCGACAACGAGAGGTTGATAAAAGATTAAGAGAAGCAAACGAAGATTAATGCAGTCTTGTTGCAGAGCTTATCCGACATACAAAGACAATTACAGCATGGACCTGATGCCAGTCACGCGGACCAATGACAAACAAAGAGAAGTCGAAGCCTACTTGGGATACAGAAACATGGCCCTTTAAGTGGCCACACTGGGAGAAGCACCTCGAGAAAGGTTCACCCCAGAGATAAGGGACAAGCGTTGGACAATTCCTCTGGAAAGGAAACTAGTGACTTGGAGGGATCTTCTAGTAGCAGAACTAGTTCTTATTCCCGAAGAAAACAGAAGAAGCGAGATCATTCCAAAAATCATAATCTCGAAGAATTCAAGAAGGCTAAACCACCCTCTTTCGACGGCGAAATAAAGAAGGGAGAGGAAGCGGAGGCCTGGCAGCTTGGACTAAAGAAGTATTTTAGAGTCCATGACTTCTCGGAAAATTTGAAGGCCCGAGTAGCCACTTTCAACCTGATTGGGAAGGCTTTCATTTGGTGGGAAGACCTTAAGAACATAAAAGGGATTCATGAAGAAGACCTATCTTGGGAACGGTTTGAGAAATACTTCAGGAAGAAGTATCTGTCGGAAAAGTATTTCGACGAAAAGACTAAAGAATTCTATGAACTCAAGCTGGGGTAATGCACCATAGAGGAATATGTCAGCAGATTCCTCGAATTGCTGAGGTACGTACCCTATATAAAAGAAGAAAAGGAAAAGGTGCAAAGATTCATCGGTGGACTACCTAAGGACTATCAGAACAGGATTGAGTTTGACGAGCCAAAGACCCTAGAAGATACTATCCAAAAGGAAAGATATTGTTATGAACAACTTGGACATTGGACAGAACCTCGTGAAGGCTGGAAGCAGAAGAATAGTTCGGGATTCCAGAAAAAGGGGTTTAAATCCCCAATATTTAAAAACTATAAAAAGGACTCAAGGATGAGCCTCCCAACCTGAAGGTTACACCAGCAGAATTTCCCCTCCCAGAGCAGAAATAAACCTTTTGGATCTACCCCAGGAAAGATTGATAACGTGAAGAAATAACCCTTAAAATGTTGGGGTTGTGGAGAAGAACATCTACTGAGGGACTGCCCGCACCGACAACAGAACAATTGGATAATTTACAATGTTCAATAAGCTACCACCGTAAATGACGTGACCAGGAGTATGCCACGAATTTAAGCAGTCCTGGATAATAAACAAGATGACCACCAAGCTTCAATGGTGGAGATGGAAGGTATGATCACCAACCATCTAGTGTCTATTCTAATTGACCCTGGTTCAAATTTGAGTTATATAGCCCCTAAGGTTGTTGATAAGTGTAAATTATAGCCACATAAACACACCAAGCCATGGTTGGTACAGTTAGCCACTGGCACCAAAAGAAAGGTAGTGGAGGTCATACCAGCTTGCCAATTCACTATGGGTGAATTCCCCACCCAAGCAACCCTTAACGTATTACCCCTAGGATCGTATGACCTGTTGATTGGTATGGACTGGCTAGCCACATATAAAGCCAGACTGGACTGTTACCATAAAACCTTAGAATGTGTAAGTGAATAAGGAAGAAGGATAACCCTTCAAGGGATCCAAAAACCTGTCTCGGTGAGACGAATATCATCCCTTCAAATGAGAAAGTATTGCAGAAAGGGATGTCCACTATATGCAATACAGGTGTTGGAATCAGTTGAATATGACAAACGAAGCCTCGAAGACCACCCCACACTTAGAGAATATAGAGATGTATTTCCGGAAGAGGTATCGGGTTTACCTCCGAGAAGGGACATTGACTTCTCGACAGAACTTGCACCGGGAGCGGTGCTAGTGTCTAGGACACCCTACAGGATGAGCACACCCGAGCTAGTTGAGCTTAAATTACAACTAAAAGAAATGATGGACAGAGGCTATATCCAGCCCAACGTGTCTCCATGGGGAGCACCAGTCATGTTTGTGAAAAAGAAAGATGGTACCCTCCGAATGCACATAGATTATAGACAACTCAATAAGGTAACCATAAAGAACAAGTACCCCTCACCCAAGATCGATGACCTGTTCGATTAATTGGGAGGTGCTTCCATCTTCTCAAAGATTGACTTGAGATCTGGATACCATCAAGTCTGAATCAAGGGTGAAGACATCCACAAAACTACCTTCAGGACGAGATATGGTCACTATGATTTTGTGGTAGTACCATTTGGATTGACCAATGCCCCTGCCACTTTTATGTGCTTGATGAACAATGTGCTCAGCAAATTCCAAGACAAATTTGTACTGGTTTTTATTGACGATATATTAATTTACTCCAAGAATAGAGAGGAACATGAGGAACATCTTAGACTTGTGCTTCAAGTGCTAAGAGAACATCAGCTCTATGCCAAATTTAGCAAGTGTGACTTTTTCCAGAAGCAGATACATTACTTGGGCCATGTCATATCTGAAGAGGGAGTAGAAGTAGATCCTGACAAGATCAGGTCTATCATGGAATGGCCTACCCCAAAGGACGTTTCGGATATCAGATCCTTTATGGGCTTAGCAAGATACTATAGGAGATTTATAAAAGGATTCTCCAAGATTGGTTGTCCAATCACTACCCTCCAAAAGAAGGGAGATAAATTCACGTGGACACAAGAATTTGAAGAAAGATTTCAATCCCTGAAACACCTTCTGACCCATACACCCGTGCTGAAAATCATTGATCCTGAAAACGACTTCCTCGTGTGCACAGATGCCTGTAAGGAAGGGCTCGGAGGAGTCCTTATGCAAGGAGGAAGTGTAGTCTACTATGAATCCTGAAAATTGAATGAGCACGAAGTCAACTATGTGACCCATGATCTAGAGTTGGTTGCCATAGTGCACGCCTTGAAAATATGGAGACATTACCTCATGGGAAGGAAATTTGTACTTATGAAAGACCATTGTGGATTGCGATATATGTTTGACCAACCAAAGCTCAATGCCAGACAAGCTATGTGGATGGCCCTCCTTAGTGAGTTTGATTTTGAAATCAAACATGTTAAAGGAAAGGAAAATAAGGTGGTCAATGCCCTTAGCAGAAGTATGAAAACAATTCACCTAGCAGCGGTGAGCATCTGGGAGACGAATGTCAAAGAAAGAGTCAGGAATGCACAAGAAACAGACACATTCTTCCAGACCATGACCTCGTACTTGGAGCAAGAACCCACAGGAATAAAGTATGAAGGCTACCAGATGATAGATGGAGGTCTGCTAACTTACATAAATAGATTGTATATTCCAAATTGTGACGACTTGAAGAGGTTCATAATGGATGAACTACATAAAATACCATATAATGGTCACCCAGGATATCAAAAGATGATCACGGCCACTAGGAAAAAATTCTATTGGCCTGGGTTAAAGAAAGACATAGCTAACTATTTAGCTAAGTGCCTAGAATGCCAACAGGTTAAAGCAGAACACCGGCACCCAGCAGGATTATTACAACCTCTACCAATCTCGGAATGGAAGCGGGAAACCATTTCCATGGACTTCATCACCGGATTACCAACATCGACCAAACATAATGATGCCATCATGGTAGTGGTGGATAAATTGAGCAAGTCCACCCATTTTATCCCCGTCAAATCGAGTTGCAAGGCAATAGATATCGCCAGCATATTCATGAATGAGATATTCAGACTACATGGTATGCCTAAAGAGATCGTGTCTGACAGAGACACGAAATTTACTTCCAACTTTTGGAAATCCTTGATGGTTGGTTTGGAGACCAAATTACTATTTAGCACAGCCTATCATCCTCAAACCGATGGACAGATGGAAAGAGTGAACCAAATATTGGAAGACATGCTAAGAATGCATGTAATGCATCAACCCAAGAAGTGGGAAGATTACCTGCCACTGGTGGAATTTGCCTACAACAACGACTACCCATAATCCCTGAAGATGAGTCCTTTCGAAGTCCTCTATGGTAGACTGTGCAACACTCTAGTCAGTTGGAGTAATCCCGTAAACAGAATTACTATTGGACTCGACATGCTGAAAGAAATGGAACAACAAGTGTTTCAGATAAAACAGAATCTGAAGGTCGCTCAGAACAGATAGAAAAGTTACACCAACCGAAGGAGAACTCCAAGAGAATTCAAGACGGGAGACCACGTATATCTCAGAGTTAGGCCTAGGAAGAGTTCCCTGAGGATGGGCGCTTGTGCCAAATTGGCACCTTGGTATTGTGGACCCTTTGAAGTTCTAGATAGAGTGGGACCTGTAGCCTATAGGCTAGCACTTCCTCCCACAGTAAAAGCACATAATGTTTTCCATGTTTCAGTATTGAAGAAATATGTACTTGATTCTAATCATATAATTGACTAGTCTGTGATCCAGGTGGGAGAATTCATACCAGAACCTCAATGCATACTGGACAGAAAGGAAACCCCACTCAGGAATTGAACCATTGCACAGGTCAAGGTGCAGTGGAAACATTTTGGCCCAGATGAGGCTACCTGGGAAATGGAAGATGCCATGAAACAGGCATATCCGATTTTGTTTACTTCTGTACATACACGTCATATTGATAGATAGAACATCCAGGACGATGTTCCTTTAAGGGGGAGGGAATTGTAACACCTTGTTTCCCCCAGTCTGTAAAAATAACTATATTGGCCAAGAACTATGGCAAACTCAAAGACGTGAATGTTTGATTTGACATACCTTTTTATGAAAGGTCGATGAATGTAAATTATGTTATGAATATGTGTTGCATGGCTGCTGGGAGGGGGATGTGCTAAAAGAGACCATGATATCTAACAAGAGGTGGTGGAAGGGACTTGGAATGGTTGCGTTAACTTCCACCAAGCCAGTACCGTACTGATTTTACTTGCTCAAAGACCAAAGCAACTCTCTGACCCCAGAATGGATTTCTCGTCAGATTGGTAGGTGGGGAGGCTCCTCAAGAGTTAATGAGGGGATGGGGGTGAACTTCCCATCCATAACAGCTCCCAGACCTGACCGCGGACAGGGAAATTTGCGCCACACGCAATCTTGCAGAGAAAAGGCAAGAGAGGAAGTGTGGTAAGGGGGAAGAGAGAACGTGCGCGACAGGGATCGCAGGGAAGAACTGGAGAAACTATGGAAACACAGGGGGTTCTGAACAGAAGAGAAGGAGACTAACCTTCGTCCTTGACTTCCGTTGAGCCATAAGTAGAAAATTGAACCTCAAGCATCATGTTCTAGCTCGGGGGTGGCTAGTGGTAAATCCGTTTGGAGTCACTGAGCCTATGGTTGGGTAGAAACGAGCACCCCTCTCAACAGTCGCGTCACACCTGGTGTTTTCTGATAAGTGTTATGTCTTGTATTTTTGAATTGAACGCATTCTCATGTTTATACTCTCATAAATGGTTTCTGTATGGAAGTGTTTTCCTATGTTTTGATTTGGAGACAAGGGATACATGATTATACTTATATGGCCATAATCGGTCTATGTATAGAATGAGTAGGTTCAGAATACGAGTTTGTTCCCTTGAGAATTGTCCTATCTACTTGGCTCACGCTATGCCCTGGTTTAATTTCTCGAAGGCACTTCTCTCGAGAAGTTTCCTCACACTCCAAAGTTGGAGTGAGTCCCTCGAAAGGACTACCATGATAGTAAACCCACGAGTTTACTTTACCCCTACCACCGAATTATAGCTTGGCAAATTAGGAAGACTTTTACTCAGGTCACCAAGCCTAGGGATAATTTACCCAAGAACCCTCTGAAAGATCAGTCGAAGATCTATTTCCCGTCGACCTTAACCTTTGCATAGGTAGGAGGGTGGACTTGGCAACGTCCTGAAAGTCCCAGAGTATTCAGACCCGTTCATCGGCATTTCGGCGTTTCGGCACCCGGGAAACCAAAGGGCAAGACCCTTCTTCGTCGCAAGTTGTGAAGTCCCGGTATGCGAAACTTCGAATTAGCTTAGTATGAATAGGTTTCAGCATTTCGGTGTTTCGGCACTCGGGAAACCAAAGGGCAAGACCCTTCGTCGTCGCAAGTTGCGAAGTCCCGGTATGCGAAACTCCGAATTAGCTTAGTATGAATAGGTTTTGGCATGTCAGCGTTTTGACACCCGGGAAACCAAAGGGCAAGATCCTTTGTCGTCGCAAGTCACGAAGTCCCGGTATGCGAAACTCCGAATTAGCTTAGTGTGAATAGGTTTCGGCATTTCAGCATTTCAGCGTTTCGGCATTTCAGCATTTCGGCGTTTCGGCACCAGGGAAACCAAAGGGCAAGACCCTTCGTCATCGCAAGTCGCGAAGTCCCGGTCTGCGAAACTCCGAATTAGCTTAGTGTGAATAGGTTTCGGCATTTCGGCATTTCGGAGTTTCGGCACCCCGGAAACCAAAGGGCAAGACCCTTCTTCGTCATAAGTCGCGAAGTCCCAGTATGCGAAACTCTGAATCAGCTTAGTGTGAATATGTTTCGGCATTTTGGCATTTCGGCACCCGGGAGACCAAAGGGGAAGACCCCTTGTCTTCTCAAGTCACGAAATCCCGGTTCACGAAAATCTGAGAGGATCTGGACCATCCATCGGAGGAGATGCGTGGTGAGCGGTCAGAGTTCGGGGAAAGCTCCAAAACTCCGCAAGCCATTGGATCTCATAGGACAGCGAGGGGGTTAAGGCTGAGTGTCCTTCAATGCCCTTAAGCTCAGGAGGGATAGTGACCGTTAGATCCAGATCAACGAGGTTCGTTGATCTCCTACACGAATTCCCATATCGGAATTCGGGGATTTGAGTGACAGGAGTTCTGGAGTTGTTGCATCGTGAACTCCTAGTTCACAAAACTCCGAAGAGATCTGGACCATTGGATCCATATCACCGAGGACCATTAGATATCGTACAAGAACTCACGTATCAGAATTTCGAGTTTCGGGGTTTGAAGAGTTGAAAGACTCGACTCGCTTCCATTTCAAACTCTCGGTTACCGAAGTCCTGATATGGCTAGAACCGTCAAATCAGGGTGGAGATTTGCAGCCGCCGATCTCAACGAAGGGACGATTTCGGGTTTCAGGGGTTTGAAGAGTCGAAAGACTGGACTCTCGGGCATCACTGAGTTGCGAAATTCGAACAGCGCCTCTTGGCTTGGCCCGGGGTCATAACCGATGATCACATGGAGGCGAAGCCCACGCTTGGTGCTTGAGTTGTACACAACGGTTTTCAATGAAAGAACCAACATATTGGTTTAGTGAAGGTTTCGACAGGATGAGCTAGCATGTGTTAGGACCTCGTAGGAACTCGGGGATTCTGTCCCTCGAGAAAGAAAGGAGAAAAAAGGTGAAAAAAAAAAACCTATTATGCTGTAGTGGGTATGTGACACTTTGTTTCCTTTTGCTCACAGAAATTTTCCCACCAATATTTGACATGGGGAACGGCTTTGAGGAGCGCAAAAGTAATCTTCTCTCTATTTGAAAAGTTATGGACAGAAAAATACCCTTCTAGTAGATTCAACCACTTGTCTATAGCATATGCATCTATCTGACCTTCAAATATAGGAATATCGAAGTTTATTTGAACCTTGAAGGGGGTGGCGCCTCCGATCAAAGAAGATGTGTCGCATGTTGGTAGCCACTGAAGGATTTGCGCAAAACTATCCATCATCTATTTCCTTTGTTGCGTGAGGGCTTCCTCAATCAACAGTTTGAAAAGATCTCATGTCACGTCATCTTTCTTTTCTCCTGCCATGAGACGTCGCTAGGGTGTGCGAGAGATTTTGTCCTCAAGAGAAACAAGCTCGAGACCCAACTCTTTGTACTCTGACCTCGTTAGGTAAATGCATTAAGACGACAAGGATCAGACCGCTCTGATACCACTGATCCAGATTTTATGAGTAGAACGAAATGACTACAGATTATTAACAGGTACTTAACACAAAATAATAGAGATACAATAAAATTGGCTTTCTATTCAATAAGGAAATAAGCTAAAAATGTAAAATGTAGCGGAAACAAGCTTGTTGGAATGGCGGTGGCTTATCTCTGAGAAGATATGTGACGGTTGCGCTCATTCGCAAGAAGATGATTACAATGAGGCTCTGAAGGCCTTTTTACAGTAAGTTAGTACATCAACTTCTCAGGGTCGTAACTTTTGCATACGATCACTGTTTTAAGCGTATGATAACCTGTTGGAAAGGTATCGTCGAGGAGATTTATTTTGGGGGAAATATAGAAGGAACTATAATATTTCTCCCCATTTTCCCCAAAAAAACATCGTTTAGGGCCTCAAAACGACTCTGAAAGTGAAAAACTGCTAAAAATAGTAAATTACCAAAATTGCCAGAAAATTGTTTTGAGCCAATTGGAAAAGGTGGGTGGCCACTGATATCCACTTGGATAAATGCATCATTTTTACCAGCGGAGTATTTTATTAATACCAGCAGCTTAATTTTAGTGACATCTCTCAATAAGGATGTTCTCACAAGACCGGACATCCTAGAGTCATCGATTTACAAGCTAACAGGCCTCAATCCATAGCACTCTTGAGAGCTCTTTTGTTCGCATGCGTTCGGCCAAACTCATCTCGTTGTAAGATTTGACGAAGTGGTAAGTGTTGTTGGGGATTTTATCTGTCCTTACAGTTTATGAAAAGAAAACCCCACCATTTACATAACATTCCATGGCACCAAATTGGGGGTCAAGCCTGCTCTCGTTGTGGCTTCATTTTCCGTCAGAGGGCCCAATCTGGAGACCTGTGTTGTGTGAGCATGGGAATAACCCAAGGGTGGAGAAGGGGTCCATGGTCAAGCAAGCCAGAGGTGTGGGAATGATACTATATAACATAGCCTCTGATGGCAAAGGGCTCATTGTTGATCCCCATATTTTCCCTGCAGCTGCAGTGGGAAGCATTGTTGGGGATTCGATCTATCATTACATTTTATCAAAAGAAAACCCCACCACTGCCATAAAATTCCATGGTACCAAATTGGGGGTCAAACCTTCTCTCGTTTTGGCTTCATTTTCCATCAGAGGGCTCAATCCAGAGACTTCGAGATACTGAAACCCGACATCATATCCCCGGGTGTGAGCATTCTGGCTTCTTGGATGGGCGTTGTCGGTCTTTCGGGACTCTTATTCAACCGAAGGAGAATAGAGTTCAATATAATCTATGGAACCTCGATGTCCTACCCTCATGTTAGCAGGGTTTTTGTGTTTCTCAACAGAGCTCATCCAGACTGGAGCCCTGCAACCATAAAACTAACGCTTATCCTTCATTTGCCATGGATTTCAATCAGAATCGAGCTTCTAACCTGTCGACATTCTTCACCAGAATGATTACCAATGTCGATCCACACATGTTAAATTACAGGGCCACAGTGATTTCTCCAAGAGGAACTTAGAGGGCTATAGTGATTACTCCAAGAAGAGTCTTGGTGAAATTCAAGTCGAGGAATTTGAGGTTTACAAAGAAAACGAGAAGCTAAGCTACATGTTGGAGTGTCAGTGCCAAGAATGTGAAACTTCTCTCGAGAAATTTAGAAAAAATATTTGGGAAACTGCTTTGGAGCAATGAGAGAACCATATTGTTGTAACGGGATCCTCTGGTATGTATTTATGCATTCATGATAAAGTACTTTTGAAATCAAAATGAGATTATTAAGCATGCGCATTAGTAGAATTCTATGTATCTGTGTGTAGTAAAGTTAGAGGCACATTGGCTGGGAGAAAGGGCGGTGCTTCAATGCTTCCGCTACTCATGTCGTTGAACGACTATAATTATATGAAATATTTCTCCTATGTTGAAATGGATACTTGACACTAAGAGGGGGGGGGGGGTGAATCAATGTCACAAAAATTTGGACAATTTTCCACTTTTCATAAATTAATTGAACAACATATATTTATTTCATTTTCTCAACCAATATATAAAAGAATAAATATTTTATTTATTTATTTATTTAACTTGAATGAATACATAAGATCACTCTTTTAATTTCATCTTCAAACGACTATGAGAGACCTAGCTTGTAGTTCTCAGATCCATCTGAGAAATGAGAAATCCAATTCTCATAACAAGTCCCATCTTGTTGATCTCAGATCCAACTGAGATGTGAGGAATCCAATCCTCATACAAGACCCAGCTTGTAAACAGGCACAAACCTAATAGAATGAATCTTCATTCAATCCATTATATAAAAATATATATACTTCAACAAATTCAACTACACTTTCTTCTCACCATTCTTTCTTGTTTATATAGTCTTCCAACTGGTGTGAATTTGAATCATTGTGTCTTTTGATATTTGAACCATTGTACCTTTTCATTTAAATGATAATAT
>ML784697.1:580543-619926 GCA_009831015.1 Picea engelmannii | reverse complement strand
GCTTCCAATGAATGTAATTCTTCAAGACATATAAGAAAAAGCATTCCGTGGTTTTCTCCCGATTTGGGTTTCCACGTAAAACACTGGTGTACTGTGTATGTGTATGATTGTTCATTTGTTCATTGCTTATTTATTACTGCTCAGTATTGGATAATAATTCTACATTGATATAACATTTGAAGAAAAAGGATTAAAATTACGTTATTACTGATTCACCCCCCCTCTCAGTAATCCAACATATAACATAGCCTCTGATGGAAAAGGGCTCATTGTCGATCCCCATATTTTTCCTGCAACTGCAGTGGGAAGCATTGTTGGGAATTTGATCTATCATTACATTTTATCAAAAGAAAACCCCAGCACTGCCATAAAATTCCATGGTACCAAATTGGGGGTCAAACCTTCTCTCGTTTTGGCTTCATTTTCCATCAGAGGGCTCAATCCATAGACTTTGAGATACTGAAACCCGACATCATATCCCCGGGTGTGAGCATTCTGGCTTCTTGGACGGGCGTTGTCGGTCCTTCAGGACTCTTATTCAACCGAAGGAGAATAGAGTTCAATATAATCTATGGAACCTCGATGTCCTACCCTCATGTTAGCAGGGTTGTTGTGTTTCTCAAGGGAGTTCATCCAGACTGGAGCCCTGCAACCATAAAACTAACGCTTATCCTTCATTTGCCATGGATTTCAATCAGAACCGAGCTTCTAACCTGTCGACATTCTTCACCAGAATGATTACCAATGTCGATCCACACATGTTAAATTACAGGGCCACAGTGATTGCTCCAAGAGGAACTTAGAGGGCTACATTGATTACTCCAAGAAGAGTCTTGGTGAAAGTCAAGTCTAGGAATTTGAGGTTTACAAAGAAAACGAGAAGCTAAGCTACATGTTGGAGTGTCAGTGCCAAGCATGTGAAACTTCTCCCGAGAAATTTAGAAACAATATTTGGGAAACTACTTTGGAGCAATGAGAGAACCATATTGTTGTAACAGGATCCTCTGGTATGTATTTATGCATTCATGATAAAGTACTTTTGAAATCAAAATGAGATTATTAAGCATGTGCATTAGTAGAATTCTATGTATTTGTGTGTAGTAAAGTTAGAGGCACATTGGCTGGGAGAAAGGGCGGTGCTTCAATGCTTCTGCTACTCATGTCGTTGAACGACTATAATTATATGAAATATTGCTCCTATGTTGAAATGGATACTTGACACTAAGAGGGGGGGGGGGTTGAATCAATGTCACAAAAATTTGGACAATTTTCCACTTTTCATAAATTAACTGAACAACATATATTTATTTCATTTTCTCAACCAATATATAAAAGAATAAATATTTTATTTATTTATTTAACTTGAATGAATACATAAGATCACTCTTTTAATTTCATCTTCAAACGACTATGAGAGACCTAGCTTGTAGTTCTCAGATTCATCTGAGAAATGAGAAATCCAATCCTCATAACAAGTCCCATCTTGTTGATCTCAGATCCAACTGAGATGTGAGGAATCCAATCCTCGTACAAGACCTAGCTTGTAAACAGGCACCAACCTAATAGAATGAACCTTCATTCAATCCATTATATATAAATATATATACTTCAACAAATTCAACTACACTTTCTTCTCACCATTCTTTCTTGTTTATATAGTCTTCCAACTGGTGTGAATTTGAATCATTGTGTCTTTTGATATTTGAACCATTGTACATTTTCATTTAAATGATAATATTAAACTTTAAATAATATCATTTTTCCTTTTATCTTTTATTTATAATGCTCATGATTTAACTCTCTTAATCATGATTGTGTGTCAGTTCTTTTGTCGTAGTCATGCTTGTGTTGCGTTTTCATTTCACCAACAGGTCATATTTGATATTTTATCAATTCTTTGTATTTGTTCTAGTGTTAATTATCTGTCGAATTAAACATGTATGAGGTGCTTCCTTCAAACCATTTTCATATGACCATAGGCATAGAACCACGAGATTATTAATTTAACCACTGCCTCTTCTTTCACCCTTATTTCTATATCCCATACGACCGCAGGTGGTGACCATGTGTTAGGCCAAATAAGTGCTTGATCACTTGTCAATATCGACGGTCATGTTTTAATCGCACGATGAGATGGACGATTGTCATTACTTCGAGACTTCATCCTTCGCGACTTCTAGCCTCTGTAATCTTTCAAATCTCCTGAAGCAGATTCGTCGTAGTAGATCAGATGATTGATATTTAATTTGCACGATGAATGGTTCTCGTTCATTTCATAACTTTGGGACTTCAGGCATTTGATGGTGGTGAAAATCCTGAAGTACAAACTCTTGGAGTTACGTAACTTGCTAACGTCACTTGTTGACATGGAACTGACTGAGTGGTTGCCACATGTCACTTAGATTCGTGACTTACGCATACCTGAAATGCCAACTGCACTTTGACACTTGTCATCATCTGATTGCACCACGTGTCCTTGCTGACGTGGATCTCCTCATGTGGCACATGTTCTTCTCCTGGATCTCAGGCCTATCGAGAATCCAACGACTATCGAGAATTCGGGTATTCGGGATCTCAGGCCTTTTGCCTTGCTTATCCTATCCTTCTACTTTCCTTGATCTGATGATCATGATATTTCCTGAAGTGTTCCTTAGATCATACGGCTTGCGTCTACTTTGGGATACTTTGTGGCTTAATTTTTCCTTCCACTAAACTTGATCCAACGGTCAAAATACTTCCCGAAGTGTTCCTCAGATCGGATGACTCATGTCCACTTCAGAACTTCGACCTTTAGGTAATCTTACTTGTTCTCAACCCTTTTTTGTTGAAGTGGTCAGTGTTGAAGTTTTACCACTATTCTTATCCAATCATCATCATGTATTGTCGAGATCTGATGGTCCTCATTTACTTCGGGACTTTGGGGCTCTGGCCTTCGTCTTTGCTTATCCTATCCTTCCACTTTATATAGAACGGATGGTCAATATGACTCTCGAAATCTTTCTCAGATCGAACGACTCATGTCCTCTTCAGAACAATTGTGGCTTACATTTTCCATCCACTTTACGCGATCCAACAGTCTGTATATTAGCTGAAGTGTTCCTCGGATCGAACGACTCATGTCCACTTCGGGACTTCAGCCTTCGGGTAATCTTACCCATTCTGGGCTTCTTTTCTTCAGAGTAGTCAACGTCAAGGTTGACTATTGTTCTACTCAACTTTAATCCAATGGCTAAGATATCTTTCGAAGATCCTGCTTCAGATATGTCAGTTGAGATCTAATTCTTCTGACTTCCCCTCGATCTGATGATCCTGATTTTTCTCGAAATCTACATCAACGGACATGATTCTTTTCCTTATTTATGCAGGTTTCCTCCATGATCCAACGGTCGAGAATGCTCCTTGAGTAATTCAACGATCAGGGATGATTGTGGGGTCCTCAACTAGCACGACATTTAAAACTATCGCCCAGTTCCGTAATGGAAACTGCTCGTTTGGTAGTGGAACTGATGCCAACCGTAGATATATTGGTGGGTGACGATCGACAATCTAGACTGATTGTGGGATTGGAATTAATGCATTGTTTAATTCTCCCTTTGTGCTCTGTAATCAATCCCTACCCTTGATCTGGCACTTGCATATCCAACGGTCATGACTTGATCTAATCGTTGACTAGACCTCTAACGATCCTTCTCTTGTAATCTGATGGTCTAGACTAATTGCGGGATTGGAATTAACGTGTTGTTTAATTCTCCCTTCCTGATCCACAATCAATCCTTGCCCTTGATCTGGTGCTGGTGTATCCAATGGTCGTGACTTGATCTGATCATGTTGCTGCAATGCGCTTTCCCTTCTGAGCTTCTGATCTTCAGTCGCTAACCCTCCCGAGCTCTTAATTTGTTAGTCCTTTTGTACATGGATTTTATGTTCTTTGTTCATACCAACTCATCATTATAATGAAATGACATTGTTTGTTGACATCAATGAAAATACATCAATGACAATATGTCCAACAATCTCCCCCTTTGTCATTGAGGGAAACACTCTAACTTCATACACAAACTCCCCTTGTGATGATGCTTTTCTCTATGAAGTTGCTCTCCCCCTTTGACATCAATGGCAAAGGGTTGCTCCCCTTATGATCAACTTATGTTTGTCTGCATGTTGTTGACCAAAATATGAACTTGGGTAACTAGCCTTGGAATCATGTTATGTCTGCCATAACTGAATTACTCCCCCTGTAAATATGCTATCTCTGCCTCTGACTACTCTCCCCCTTTGTTTCTGAAAGGGTAGTTATTCATGACCATATCTCTTCCCCTGTCAATTTACTTAATTGATTATCTCAGTTCATTGTGATATTTGTGTTCAAATAAGTAGTCTTATTGATACCAACTTGTAGTGATACCCATTTGTAGTGATCAAGTCTTTCAAAACTTAATCTAATTACTTTCTTATTTAATAACCAAAATACTCCTCCTGAGTTTTTACTGACTTTCCTTTGTCAAATAGAACAAGAGCATGAATCTTACTGATATTTTTGATCTGCTTCTTATTCTTCTTTGATATTTCACAGGAATATCAATTGAGGAATGATACCAATTGATTTAGATACCAATTTTGTTATCAATTGATCTTTGTTGAATGATACTTCTCGAACTTCTCTGCTACCTTTATTTTTCCTCTTCTCGTATTCTACAACTAAGCCTACCAATGATTTTTCTTTTGACCACTAATCTATATATAGTCAAGATTTTCCATATGTTAATTTAAAAACTCTTGGCATAATCCTTTGATTTTGTAGAAACCAATTTAAACTTTTTTTTGTATTTTATTTCTTTTGCTAACAACTTATGACATCATTAGAATTTGATATTGCCCCATATTCTTTTATAGGCACTTCCTTTTCTTGGGCTTGATTTATTTCATATCTAATTACACATTCTTTATTAGGACCTTCACCTATCATGTTCTTATTATTAATTTCATCATTTTCAGGTGTAATATCATCTTTCTTACTTTATCCTTCATATTTTCATCTCCATATCTTTCTATGAGATATTCTTCTTTTTGGATCTTCTCTTTTTACTTGTGTTTTTGAGATTTGTCATCTCCTTTCTTCTTCCAACTTTTATTAGGTTTTGTCATTGACTTGAATGACTTATTCAAATATTTACTTTTTGAACTCTTGTAGTTTTGAGATTTGTTCCCAAACCTATCATAGTTTTAACATCTCATTGTATGACAAAATTTTGTTGAGTACCCAACAAAATTGCATTTCCAACATCTAATTGAGTTTTTGGATTTTCTTGTATATCCTTCCTCTAGTTTCTTGCAGTCCATTACTTTATGGACAAAGCTATGAAAATAAAAGAAATAGTCATTGAAGGTATTTCCATTCTTCATTTTATTTTGGCTTGAGACATCTGTCATTTGATTTCTTCTTCCTTCTTACTTCTATAGCTTCCTTCCTTAACAAAGTTCATGACTTGTAATTGCTTTGTAATTGCACCTTTTCCTTTTGAGAAGGATGATCCTTTCTCATGTTTGTAAATAGTGCTCCATTTGTTATTGTCTTCTTTCTTATTGTATCCAAGACCATTTTTTTCATCAGTGGATCTTTGGCAATTGACAATCTTATTTGGAAATTGACAATCTTATTTGTCTTTTCTTTCATCTTTTTGAGATTGACTATTTCTAACTTCAATATTTGACATAATTCTTCCTTTTTAGTCAACTGAATCTTCAAGGCTTCTTCCACTTATTTAGCATGTTCAAGTTGAGTCTTTAGATTGATGACTATTTCTTCTATCTCATCCAAGACTTCTTTGCATTTAATAGTTTTGTCATATGTCTTCAATTCTTCGATATCTTTTGTTAGATCAAAAACTTTAGTTTTCAATATTTTGATTTCTTCCTCGTATTCTAGTTGAATCCTTTTGAGGTCGATGGCTTCTAATTCAAACATTTGGCATCATTCTTCCTTTTTAGTTATTTGGATCTTCTGGGCTTCTTCGTTTTTCTTTGTCTTCTAGATGAACTCTTTGATCAAACTCTTCATGGTTAGATTGATCTAACTGTTGAAGTAGCAACATATCATTTTGTTGAAGTTTCTTCAACTCTTTTAGAGTGCACATGGTTGTGTACTCAAGATTGTCAAGAGCCTCCACAGAAACTTAAATATGCATATAATTTCTTGGTTCCAAACAAATCTCTCCTATAACAACAACAACATGAGTTTTAAGATTATGTAATTTTTCTTTAGTGATTACTGAGGTATGCCTCAATTCCTTGATGAAGTTGTCTTCCTCATGTTTGACTGAGGTTTGCATCAAATCCTGCATTTCATTCTTATTAGAAATTTTTTTCTCTATATTATGTTCTTCAATCTAATTGCAATTTTCCTTTTCTTTATCTTTTTCCTTATCTTGATAAGAATTATTTTCTTCTAAGTTTTGTTTTTTATTCTGATAAGAATCCTCTTTATCTGAGTCTTGTTCTTCATTTTTATAGGATTTCTCTTCTTCTTGTGTTTCATTCTGATAACAATTTTCTAGTTGGAGCCATAATTATTTAGCAAATTTGTAGTGCCTCATCTTTTCTTTGACTTGGTCTGACAATCCATCCTGGATTGATTTTAAGGCTACTATATTGTTTCTCCTTGCCTCTTTTGCAGTTTTGGTTTTTCTCTTTGAAGTATTTAAGTGTCAGGGCTTACTTACTACCGAATCCCAAACTCCGCATCTTCTTGACTTCATATATCTTTTCATATTTTCCCTCCATGATGAATAATTTGTTCCATCAAATAAGGGAGCTTCATTTGTGGGGATAGCAATATGTCCACCCATTTCTTTTGAATCTACCTTCAGTGTTTAAACTGTGTTGAAGGAACCTGCTCTGATACCAATTGTTGAAATGGATACTTGACACTGAGAGGGGGGGGTGAATCAGTGTCACAAAACTTTGGACAATTTTCCACTTTTCATATATTAACTAAACAACATATATTCATTTCATTTTCTCAACCAATATATAAAAGAATAAATATTTTATTTATTTATTTAACTTGAATGAATACATAAGATCAATCTTTTAATTTCATCTTCAAACAACTATGAGAGAACCAACTCTCTGTTACAAGACCTGGCTTGTAGTTCTTAGATCCAACTGAGAAATAAGAAATACAATCCTCATAACAAGTCGCAGCCTTTTGATCTCAGATCCAACTGAGATGTGAGGAATCCAATCCTCATACAAGACCCAGCTTGTAAAAAGGCACCAACCTGATAGAATGAACCTTCATTCAATCCATTATATATAAATATATATACTTCAACAAATTCAACTACACTTTCCTCTCACCATTCTTTCTTGTTTATATAGTCTTCCAACTGGTGTGAATTTGAATCATTGTGTCTTTTGATATTTGAACCATTGTACCTTTTCATTTAAATGATAATATTAAACTTTAAATAATATTATTTTTCCTTTTATCCTTTATTCATAATGCTCATGATTTAACTCTCTCAATCATAACTGTGTGTCGGTTATTTTGTCTTCATGAGTTGATCACATACATGGATCGACTCATTATGTCGTACTCATTCTTTTGATGCTTTTTCATTTCACCAACAGATCATATTTGATCTTTTATCGATTCTTTGTATTTGTTCTAGTGTTAATTCTCTGTCGAATTAAATCTGTATGAGGCGCTTCCTTCAAACCATTTTCATATGACCATAGGCGTAGAACCATGGGATTATTAATTTAATTGTTGCCTCTTCTTTCACCCTTATTTTTCTATTCCATACGGCCTCAGGTGGTGACCATGTGCTAGGCTAAATAAGTTCTTGATCACTTGTCAAGATTGACGGTCACGTTTTAATTGCACGATGAGATGGACAACTTTCGTTACTTCAAGACTTCATCCTTCGCAACTTCCAGCCTCTGTAATATTTCAAATCTCCCAAAGCAGATTTTTCCCTAGTAGATCAGACGGTCGATATTTTATTTGCATGATGAACGGTTCTCGTTCATTTCAGAACTTCAGGACTTCGGGCATTTGCTGGTGGTAAAAATCCCGAAGTACAAACTCCCAGAGTGATGTAACTTCCTAACAACACCTATTGACATGGCACTGACTGAGTGGCTGCCACATGTCACTTATATTTGTGACTTACACATACCTGAAATGTGAACTACACTTTGACACTTGTCATCATCTGATTGCGCCACATGTCCTTGCTAACTTGGATCTCATCATGTGGCACATGTTCTTCTCCTGGATCTAACGGTCCTTCTTTAACCCAAAAATGATTAACTCAATCTAACGACTATCGAGAATTCGGGTATTCGGGATCTCGGGCCTTTTGCCTTGCTTATCCTATCCTTCTACTTTCCTCGATCCAATGGTCGGGATATTTCCTGAAGTGTTCCTTAGATCAGAAGACGTGTGTATACTTCGGGACACTTTTTGGCTTACTCTGTCCTTCCACTAAACTTGATCCAATGGTCGAAATGCTTCCCGAAGTGTTCCTCAGATTGAACGACTCATGTCCACTTCGGGACTTCGGCCTTCGGGTAATCTTACTTCTTCTCAACCCTTTTTTTTCGAAGTGGTCAACATCGAAGTTTGACCACTATTTTGATCCAACGATCATCATGTATTTTCTAGATCAGATGGTCCTCATTTACTTCGGGACTTAAAAACTAATACACAACATGGGAAAAATTGTAAAAAGGATACAAAATGTACCAAGTATTGTCGCAAAAAGCACCTGTTAATAGGTGGTCAACTATCGTTGACTGCTATGTCAAAGCTATAGTCCCTAGTCGGAGGCAGAGACTAATAAATGTATAGGTTGAGCTCAAGTCAAGACACAAATTTTTGAAAATAAATTATGGGAAAATGGGAGTAAACTTGGATAAGAACAATGATTTTGGATTAGGACTAATCTTGAGATTATAATCATAAATACAAGCTCATGTAGAAACATTGGGTTGAGAGAAAAATTTATAATGAAATGACTAGACACAAGTATAAATTTGTAAAAACTTACTGGGATTCAGAATTCAAATCTTGAGATGACGAGGAATAGACAAGGAAATAGGCAAGTCTTTGCAAATTTTTTGAAATGTAAAAAAAAATTATATGTTACAACAACGATGACAACCAATGCAAAATTGGGAATTTATTTGTGCTCCTTGACAGATGAACTAAGAAAAAGATTTGATGTCATGAATGACATTTGTAACCCTACACTTATTTTACCATGAGTCTCCAATGACTTCAATGACATGTGATATGCTATAATGTAGTGATTTCTCAATTTCAAGAACACTTGAAATTTCTCAATATTTGAACCTCTGAATGGATATGACAAGAACACTTGAAATTTCTCAATATCTGAAACTGTAGGGATCTAGGTTTTCTAGAGAATTTGGGGTATTCAGACTCCTAAGAGATTATTTCAATTGAACTATTCATGGGACACAATATAAAAGTGTGATCGCCTCATTTTTGAGATTTTAACAAGAAATTGGTGAAATATTGCCTAAGATAAATTATTATTTTTTAAAAGAAATATGATTTGATCACCAAATACTCCAATAAGTTATGATTTATATGGTTTGAAAAAAAAAAACCATTGGTGGGCTTCCTCAAGCCAACCTGGAACTTTTAAAGATAAGGAAAAAAGGGATCCATCCTTCTCAAATTTCCAAGATAAGGCATAACTACCACATTTTATTTACCTTTCTTATAGATAATATCCTAGTGATACCCTGGTAGCTTTGTGGCCTACTTATGTTGCTATAGTGAGGATAACCTTTGTTCAAGAAAGTACTTTATACTATGATGGTCACTCTTGGTCTGGAACTTCACATGATAAGGTATGAGTTGTAGGTCTCTACAACATGTAGGATGGCCATTATCTCTTTATCATAAGTGGATTTACCCAAATTGTGGTCACATAAATGCTTTTTGGTGAATGCCAAAGAGTGCCCTTCTTGCACCAGTAGTACTCCAAGACCTCTACTTGAGGTATCACATTCCAAGACAAAATTCTGGTAAAATATGGCACAACTAATATTGAAGTTGTCAACATGACATATGTTAAAGTTGAGAAGGATTATTTTGTGACCTCATTCCAAACAAAGGCATTATTTTTTAGTAGTGAGGTTAAAGGAGTTGAATTTTTCCATAATTTTTCACAAACTTCCTTTAAGTCCTAAGAATCCACGCAATATCTTCAGGGTTTTAGTGTGGGGCCAATATTGTATAGCTGCTACTTTATTTGGATCAACTCATACTCCCTCCTGGATTACAATGTGACCCAAGTATTCAACCTCAAAAGCCTCAAAAGAATATTTGAAGCATCTTACAAATAGATGGTAGTCCTGTAGGAATTGCAAGGCTCTATCAACATGCTCAATCTAGTATTCCCATGTTTTGTCGTAGATAAAAATATCATCAAAGAATAATGACACAAAATTGTAGAGGAATGGTTGAAATATCTTGTTTGTGAGGCTTTGGAAGGTTGATGGAGCATTGCAAAGGCCAAAAGGCATCACTAAAAACTCATAATGACCTTCATGAGTATGAAAACAAATCTCTAGGATGATTGCTTCTTTCAACCTGATCTGGTGGTAGCCGAAATGAAGGTTGCGTTTAGTGAAAAAATTGGCTCCACGAAGTTCATCCAAGAGTTCATCAATAACTAGGATAGGAAATTTGTCCTTGATCGTCAACTGTTGGAAGCAGGTTGAATAAAAAAAGAAAGGCTATTTTGGGAAGAAAGGCACGCACGAGGAAAGTGACAGCTGGAAGGAAGAGCAGCACACGCGCATACATGGAATACCTAACGACGTTAGGGTTAGGGTTTTTGTAATACATTGTAATGGTTGATGATCCAGAAACGTATATATATGGATACCTAGGAGGTATAAAGGGGAGAGTCAAGGTTAGAGAGTCTGAAAAGATGACGGGAGGAAGGAGTCATGTTTTGATAACTATTTTGTAATACTCTATCATATGACCTAATTTTGTAAGTTGTTGAGCTGTAGAAGGGTTAGGGGGGTAGATATTGAGGGTTAGATCATAGGTTGAGGAGCCTAGTGTGATCTAGTCCACCTCATAATAGATCTCAACCTGATTGAGGATGAGTTGTAAAGCGCACGGCATTGTAGTTTTGGAACTACCATAATAGAAGAGCTTGATATCCAGATCTTTGTGGACGTAGCCCAGGAGGGGGTGAACCACGGTAAAACATGTGTTATGTGATTGAATGCTTGTGTCTCTTTTACCGTTTATGAGTAAATGTTAGCATGATGAATGAATGAGATAATGAGTATGATTGCATTACATGCATAATTGGGAATGACAATATATTGCTTTAATAAGTTAAATAGAACTCTCTGCGTGCACTTCTCATATCTCCATTCAATCTTGGACTGAAACCACTTGAGTATTGCAGTCACCCATTAAGACTATCTTGGGTGAGACTGCGCAGTGCACTCTGTGCACCACATTGCCTTTTGGTTTAAAAGGAGGGCCGATAGTTTTAGAGGCTTTGTTGGAACCCTAGTAGACTTGAACCTGGGTCAATCATGTTAAAGGTATAACTCAAAGAGAAACAAACCAACAAATGGTTTTTTTCCGGTTGGAACAACATAGGAGTGAGTAGATGAGATATGTTGAAGATCTGTTAAAAGAATGTAATATCTGTGGAAGGCGAGTCAAAAGAATACCAAATCATATGCCAAGAAGGTGAGAATGTGTCACTGTAAGGGGATGGTGAGAGCGTGGAATCCCACAAAAACAGAGATCGAAAACTGGTTGAAGACAAAGGAGCTAGAGTTTGTGCAGAAAGATAACAGAAACCCTAGAATAACACTGCGTAAATACCTTGAGAAGTATGTTTTTACTAATCTGCATGAAGTCTTTTTCTGTGATTTTCCCCACTTATTGCAGGAGTGGATATTGAGGTTGAAGGATAACCATGCAACAAATTGGATCTGATAGTTAGAGTGGACCTCAGTTCAGATTGAGCAGTTACAGCAGGTGAATAAAAAATGCACCCGCGCAGTAGATTTTTGGATCGACAGTATTGTAGCAGGATTTGTAACAGAATTTGCAGTAGATACTGCGAAGTCATACATCGTCGCAGAGCAAGAGTTTCTATGCAGACCTTGAGGAAGGTATATTCGATCGTTGTATACTTATATTAAGATATTGCTCTATAACAAAGGTGTAATGACAATGGAATCAGACAGCTAAACTTCCTTGCGTGCATGGGGGAAGGGGGGAGGCATTGACAAAAAAAAGGAGAAATGAAAGGGGAAATGGATAAAGGAAAGAAGGAGGAACCCTTGGAACCAATCATGATGGAAGACGACCAAATCAAGTGGATCATTGCGACTACTGGAAAAATGCGTAGTGGAGTGAACACCAAGAAGAGAGTCGTAGCCGAGAGGGAAGGCTTGGCAAGTGATGACGAGGAGGTAGAGGATCTTCGGGTTGTGGAGCAGATTGAGGAAAAAATTCACACAACATATGAGAGGAAGACGAGAGGTCCAAGAGTGGGAATAGAAGGCAACAATCCTATCCATATTAATGTTAGTGTGGAACCCATAAACCCATGTGCGACTAACACACCAAAAAGAACATTATTGTTTAGACAACCGAATTTTGGGAAAAGGAAGACAACAGGAAGTACATCTACACAAGGAACAACAACTGGGGGAGCCAATTCAGGGAGCATTAGTCAAGTATCTACACTGCGTGGAGGTAGTAGTTCAACATTAAGGATGGCAAGACACGATCCCACCCTAAGGTTACCAGAATTCAAAGGAGAATCATCGGAGGACCCGGAGAAGCACTTGTTTATTTGTAAGAATATCTGGGAAGAAAAAAATATCGCAGATGAGGACACTAAACTTGCACAGCTAGCAATTACACTAAGGGATCGTGCACTGGATTGGTATATGAGTCTAGCCACAAACAATCCACCAAGAACAACTAGAACGATTGTGGATATCAAGAAATTGATTATGAAAGAGTTTCATAAGCCAAGTTCAGAGGACCAATACATGAAGGAGATGATAGAAATTAGACAAAAGCCAAGAGAATATGTATGAGAGATTGACCAGAGATTCAAGCGACTGAAAGGAAAGTTGAAATATCTCATGACAGATATGCAACACAGGCACATGTTCATGAATTCACTATTACCACACTTAAAATATCCACTGGGACAACAGAAGTTTGAGACACAGGCAGAGGCTCTCCAGGCAACCCTGCAACTGGAAGAAAACCAATATCAGAAGACAGATCTAGCCATCGAAGAGTTGAAGGAGGATTTGAATAACTTAACGTCACAACTAAACCAAAACAAAAGTAAGGACAAACGAGAAGTCGTTTGGTGTACCACATGCAGGACGGAAGGACTCCATAAGAACAAATGTCCAACATTCACGTAGTATATGGCAGCAGGGATGCCAAATACGTTATCAACAGGAGGACTATGGTGTGAAATATGTAAGAAACAGGGCCATGGTCCATATCACTACCCGATGATGTAGAAGTACCAAACAGTCCCAAAGAGTTCATATTGCAACTTTTGCAAGTTAGTGGGCCATGATGACAAAGACTGTAGAAATATGGAATTGATGAGAGAGAGGACATCATATGCATATAAGGTGCAGGCAGAAATGATGATTGGGCAAGTCGCACCTTAGTTTAAACATGTACCATCCCCATACAACATTGCGTAGCAACAGTATAATACTGCACAACCATAGTACAACACAACGCAGCCTCAGTACAATATCATGCAATATAATTAGGCGCCTCAGTATAACGCTCCGTGAGGGGATTGAGTTGGCTACAGAGGCGGAGGACGAGCAAGAGGAGGCTTTGGAAGAGGTCGAGGACCAGTGGTATGTCACAACTATCAAAATCTAGGACATTATGCAATAGAATGTCCACTACCACTAGCGACTTGTATGTATTGTCACGCATTGAATCATGACACAGAAGAATGTCCTACGTTATTAGGGAAGATCCAGGAAAAGAGGAATCAGAACAATCAGAATGTTCAATGGATTTCAGTAGAAGCGAGGGATGAAGGAAGAAAAATCAACATAGTTACGTGCGGAGGAGATAAAACAGGAAATGGCGTAGCATGACAAGAGTCAGTACAACATCAATGGGTGAAGAAGAATGTCGAACCAAGGAAATAGTTCGATGCACAGAATGACAAGGAAACATTTAAGCAAGCCAGACAAGAATTTTTTAAGCCAAACATCGCGTCGACCTCAACCGCGTAGCATAGAAAGGAAGTACCATAGTACGATATGCCTCAATCATTGGATCATACCAAAGAAATGTAGCCCCTGGGACAAGTAAGTACAATCAAAGGATTTTTGCAATCATGTGTAAAATTACTAAATGATCCATCCCCTGTCAAAATATTGCAAAGTATGTTAGAAAGATGTAGCATAGAGACAGAAGGAAAACTAGAACAGAAAACAGTCAATCACCTACATACAAGGAGAAGAACAAGTAGGGAGTTCAGGTTGAATGCCAAAATCAGAGATTTCAACATGAGAGATATCATACTAGATCTAGGATCCGAAGTCAATGTATTACCCAAGAAGACATGGCAATGTATGGGAGAGTCCACATTAGGATATTCACTCGTTCAGCTGAAACTAGCAAACCAACACAGAGTTCTACCAATTGGGAGACTCAAAGGAGTAACAGTAGACCTAGATGGAGTGTGCACTAAAAAAGACTTCGAAGTGATTGAAATAGTGGACGGCACAACACCATATCCAACATTGCTCAGCTTGGATTGGGTGTTTGATAACTAGACCATAATCAATTTAAAGACACGAAAAGTGACATTTGAGTTAGGCGAATACAGGGTCATTGCGCGATTAGACCCATCGAAAGGGGAGAGGTTTGTAGAGACTACTTGTTTGGACTTGGAGGAAATCAACCAGTTGTACGGAGATAATGGAACCACCCATTTTCCATGGGGTAAATGATCTAGAAGAATTCTTGACACATTATTAAGATGAAGTGTTAGAAAACTAAAGACTCTCAGCACTCGATATGGCACTCAAGGCCACACTTGCAAGATGGTGGGGCACACACAAGGAAACAATCAAGGATTGTTATCAATTTAAGTGGTTACTGCGCATAAGGTTTGGCGCAGAACAGGGAAGCAACCAACAACAGATGTACGATGGACAGGGGGTGCCAGTAGAACACTTGGAGAAGTGCATAACGTTGTGGAAAATGACACCCCCAGAGGAATGGCCTCATCATTTTGTACATACCTTAGAGGGAATCCTAGCAAACTGGTATACAGACCAGGAACTGTGGAAAGGAACTCCAAGTTGGACAATACTACAACAAAACTTTATAGTCTCTTTCTCATTTGAACATGAGAACCCCAACATAGATGCAACACTTAAACAAATAAGAGGGATGATATTCATTTAGGAACCAGAAGTCAAACTCATAACAGAGGAACAATAATGGAACAGACAGACAGTGAAAGAACTATTGTCATGCTACCATGTGCACGAAGAAGTACCAAAGGAAGACGATTTGCACGATATTTAGATTGAGGAAGCTGAAGGCGAAAGAGAAGTGGAAGGTCCACCTTTAGAATCATAAGTAATTGGTGCGTTGATCAAGGTGAAGAAAGTCAACATTGGGACAGTTGAGAATCCCAAAATGGATAGCATTGGAGACTACTGGGATGAGTAGACAGTGGAAATCATAATAGAGTTATTGTGTGATTACAGCGACCTGTTCCCCACAACGTTCACAGAAATGAAGGGCATAGCGGGAGAGCTAGGTGAAATGAAGATACCACTTAGAGATGAGGCAAGACCAATCAGACAATGACCATACAAACTAAATCTGATATATAAGCAAAAATTCAAAGCTGAGATCGATAGGATGTTGGAAGCTGGAACCATAGAACTAGTAGAACAATCTGAATGGATAAGCCTCATGGTAGTTCAAAAGAAAAAACAAGGTGGGATAAGATTATGCGTCGACTTGAGGAAGTTAAATGATGCATTCCTACATGATCCATTCCCTACACCCTTCATGGATGAGGTGTTGGAGAATGAAGGAGGACAAGAAGTTTATTCATTCATCGACGCTCGGGATGAGCCACATGTCAGTGTTGGGGGCCTGTTGGAAGCAAGTCGAATAAGAAAAAAAAGGCTATTTTGGGAAGAAAGGCATGCATGAGGAAAGTGACAGTTGGAAGGAAGAGCAGCACGTGTGCATACATGGAAGACCTAACGACGTTAGGGTTAGGTTTTTTGTAATACATTGTAATGGCTGATGAGCCAGAAATGTATATATATGGTTACCTAGAAGGTATAAAGGGGAGAGTCGGGCTTAGAGAGTCTGAAGAGACGACGGGAGGAAGGAGTTTTGTTTTGATAACTAGTTTGTAATACTCTGTCATACGACCTAATTTTGTAAGTTGTTGAGTTGTAGAAGGGTCAGGAGGGTAGATATTGAGGGTTAGATCATAGGCTGAGGATCCTGGTGTGACCTAGTCTGCCTCATCATAAATCTCGACCCGACTGAGGATGTGTTGTAAAGCGCATGACATTGTAGTTTTGGAAATACCATAATAAAATAGCTTGAGATCCATATCTTTGTGGGCGTAGCCTAGGAGGGGGTGAACCACGATAAAACTTGTGTTATGTGATTGAATGCTTCTGTCTCCTTTATCGTTTATGAGTAGATGTTAGCATGATGAATGAATGATCTAATGAGTTTGATTACATTACATGCATAATTGGGAATGACGGTATATTGATTTAATAAGTTAAATAGAACTCTCTGCGCACACTTCTCAGATCTCCATTCAATCCCGGACTACAAACACTTGAGTATTGTAGTCACCCATTAAGACTATCTCGAGTGAGACTACGCAGTGCACTCTTTGCACCGCGTTGCCTTCTGTTTTACCAGGAGGGCCGATATTTTTAGAGGCTTTGTTGGAACCCCAGTAGACTTGAACCTGGGTCAATCATGTTAAAGGCATATCTCAGAGAGAAACAAAACAACATCAACTTATTGAGAACCCAGAAATTGAGACAGATGCACCAAGTACCTTCCTTCTTTAATACCATAACCACTAGTGATGAGTAAGGGTTAGTACTGGGACGTATGACTCTCACCTCTTAATGATGTTTTCAATTTTATTTCTATGTGCAAAAGGGTGCTTATAAGGATTCACATTGTGTGGTTAAATTCCTAGAATGAGGGGAATACCATTGTTGATGTTAGTGGTAACATAGGACAGATACTTCCGCATTGGCATGTGTCTGGCATGTGGAAGTCATCGGAAGCCTTCTATCCTTGAGTTTACTTTAGTTAAAAGTAATTGATTAAAGTAAAAGTGTTTTTATTAGTTATTTGAGTAATTTAGGGAAAGTGCTAAAAGTAATTAGCATGTAATCTAAGTATGTCAATCTTAAGCGGGTGTGAGAAGTAATCTCAAATGTCAATCACTTTGGAGATTAGGTAAAGATTTTAACTCATGATTATAAAAGTAGGGCTAGGGTGAAGGAGGAAGACAGTTGTGTGAGATACACTTGGTGAGATATCAAGGTCGAGACTTTTGGCCAGATGCCAAGGTCGAGGATAGCAAAGAAGGACTTTTGCTAGAGTGAGGAGTGTAGAAGCAAAGAAGGACTTTTTCTTACACGAGAGTTAGGAGATCTCACTGGTTGGGTGAAGATATTTCATCCAAGTGTTGCTGCAGAGAGGGTTGGATCAGAAATGACAATGATTCAATATCTTGGATAGGTGGAGAAGGAATTTCATCTAGAGGTCATACAGGTCAAGAGAAGAGAGAGCAGAGCCAACTACAAGTGGGTTTTAGTTGATAGAATCCATAGGAAAGCATAGCACTATACGAAAGTTTTCGTATAGAGTTTTTTAACATGTACGCAGGTCTCAGTGGAGACAGTCACGTATGTACATGGGTTTGCTAGAGGAAAGGTGTGTGCACCTAAAAACGTGTTGGTATAGGGTCGTACAACAACACGGGCATTGCCAAGTTTGCCTACAATGTATATTCTCTTAGTGGGCCCTTTTCCCTGTTACGGGAGCCTTTATTTGACCTTAATAAAATCATATTGGAAAAGGTTTTCCCTCTGGGGTTTTTACAAGGGTTTATACTTGAAAATATTGGTGTCTTGTGTGTGATATTTTTTGTTTCCTTGTTTGTGCTTCCACTGCATGTTTAGTTGATTACTCAACTATGCTTTTAGTAGATAAAGTGATTTTATTTTGAGCTAACCGTCGGGTGTTGGGTTGAAGTGGTCAAATATCAACATGGTATCAGAGAGTGATATTTGAAGGGAGGAAACCAAAAGCATATATCTCAGTAGTTTCAAGAATATCTTTAACCAGGAGGCAGAAATCGAAGGATAGATTTTAGGGAAACAACAATACTAAGGAAGAACAAGGGTTTTTGCAGGTCTATGAAGGTGTATGCGGGCCATATTGGTGGCAGTCATGTACATACATGGGTTGCAGTGGTGACAATTGCTTGCATACATGATTTGTAGAAGTGACAGTTGCATACAGGGCCGTACAAGACAATACAAGGGAAGTTTCAGCAGAGGTGTGAAACACCCAACCCCATGAAGTTTACTTAGGCTGGTGGGATGTCGAATTTCCTCATTTATTCATGATTCACTATTGGATTAACCATTCATTTATGCGAGAGATTATCTTATAACAATTTAAATTATGGTAAGCCTTTCTAATCCTCGGGGAGTTTCCCCCATTCAGCTTACTAGAGCACCCAGATGCCTAGATGCTCCAATTTGGACGGTCTGATCTATACATAACCCTCAAATCAATGATCAGTGGCCATTCAAACTCGTTCCCATCAAAGTTCCCAATCACCTAAGTTGATCTCCCATCCAACAACACCATCTCGACAAATCAATCACTGAAATAGAATGGTCCTCAGACTCAGCGTTTAACAATCACAATTACATCGAGGTCGTCTACCCACTCGACGGTTACTCCTCGTGTAAATGCCCCTTTTTATCTCACCAAATAAATGGGACCCATAGAAATCACATGACTGAGATTAAATCTCTCCCCCATACCAATCAACGATCATCTTTTCATTTTCAGAGTCCCTCCCTCTCGAAGAATCAATCACATTGGCTCCACAACCACTCTGAGTTGCTCACTCTGACCATCCATCTCTCTGATGGATTGAACGATCATCGTTCGTCTAATCCAACGGTCACTATGGACTTAAGGGGGAATTCATATTTCCTTTTGGGGTTTCCAAATCCTCTTCCTCAGAATGACTCCTTCGGAAACCAACGACTGAGATCTTGAAAGATAACCTCTTGATGGATCTATGATCCTCGAAATTCCTTTCGTCGAACTCCTATCACAATATTCCTTCTGGACCTTCGACATCTCGTCCTCTAACAATATCCTCACTCGATCCAATAGTTCATATTTCTCCCTAGCCTCTCTCCGATAGATTGATGGTCTCAGTTGACTTGGGTTTGTCCCCTTCGGAGTACTAAGGAAACTTCATCTAGCCACTCCAAAATGACACAATCTAATCAACATTCTGGATCTTCCCACTTAGCCAAATCAATGGTTGTGAATTCAACCACTGCAATACATTGGTTTCTTCTAGGGAGATAGTCTGACTTCAAACTTAACAAGTCGAGGTATTTTCTTTGGCCCTCCTAAGGTTTCACCAAACTTCTAGGCCTTGGAATTTTCAGGTTCACACTGGAATTGGTCTTCCCTTTTGCAATTATATGAAGGGTTGAATGTCTTACAAGCCTTCCACATAAAACACATTATTTCTCACAGGGATTGAGAATTATCACCTATACTGGCACCTCTGAGGTCCTAGGGTTTATCTGGCAACTTATAAATGAAGATTTTGTCCATATCTTGCAAACTTTCCTCTCAAGGATTCGAGGTTCTCTCCCAGAACACAAGGGTACCCCAATTCACTCTTCGATGAATATTTTGTCCATATCTTGCAAGATTTCCTCCAAAAATTGCAAGGACCTTATGAATACATACTATTCACACTCATTTAAATCCTTAGTTTAATAGGTTAAACTATGGAAATAACAAGCATGTCCCAATTAATCAAGGATTCCATTCATTGATTGCAAGCATTCGTTTTTTCCATTTAATCCAAACAAATTCATACATAAAACATTCATATGCAATTAAGCAAATCAGGTCAAATACTTATCTAATCAGAAAATTACCAACACCAACTGACTGAGAGAGGATGCCTTTCCTTCCAACCTTAGGCCATATCGCAAAGTGCCTTCCTATAATCTGCCACCCATGTGCCAAGCGATGATACCACAAGGGGAAAGATTCAACTAGCTTCCAACACAAGACGATCCAGGAAGGTTACTCTCCTTCCTCCTCTAACAACGGGTTAAGATCCCCTTCCCACTGTGCTCAATAAATATAAAGGTTTATCAGGTGGTTTCTCAACTAGATTTTCTCTGCACAAGGGAGTCCCTTCTCTACTAACATTCCATCGACGACCTCCCCTTACCAGTGTTGGTTTATGTCCAATAAGCACCAATTTGGAGTCCTATTTTGCTCCAGTTTGGATCCGAGTCTTCTCTGTTTCAAGGAGATCATCAATAGTTTGGACAAGTTTCCTATTTTCTTCAAGGAAAAATTTCCATTCTCTTTTCTTCTTCAATATGTGTTCATGAACACCTTTATTCATTGCACCTTTTCTCTGTGAGTTTGTTGCTCAGTAATTATTTTCATGTTATCTCTTCTCGAGCTCCCTCATGCTCTGTTTCTTTCTTTTCATTCAATTGTGTATTTGCACCCTCGTGTGTGCTTCCTTCTCCCCTGATACCACTCCCCCCCCCCTTTTCTCTCTCTCTCCCATCATTTGGTGGTGTGTCTCCACCTTTGGTCTCTTACTAAACTCCTTGGGATTCCCGTGGCCTTCCTATAGATGTGACCCATAGCCTGAAGTTCCTATTTGCAAGGGGAAGATTTGTGGTGTCTTTTTGCTAGGTCATTCAATTTCCCTTGTCCTATTTAAGGGACCCAACCGTTAGCAGTCATTAACTACCTCAACTGCCAATATGACCTCCATAATTGGTCACATGGATCCATACATATATGTTGTGTTGGAAGGTGTATCCTTATGTTGTGTAAACATAAGTTGGCTTGTTAAGCAAGCTTCATATTTTCTTCATAAAAATAACTTAGCTCCACCTTACCCAACCACTCAATCAATCCTTGCTTCATCAGTTCCCACTTGTGTATCATGGCTAGTACTTTCAAGGTTGTTCCCTCTCAATCAGTTGTTTGGTTTTTTCATTAATTAAAACACAATTAAAAGCTTCATAAACATAACATATGAAGTCTTAATATAATTACAGTCTTGGGGGAAAACAAGGTGTTACAAGAGGGCTATCATATTAGATCTTGGATATGGAAATGAGATTGTGATTCAAAGATAGGTTGGATAGGATTTCCTACTACAGTCCTTGGAAGGAGAGAATCATGTTGGTGTTGATGCAGAACGGGATCTAGGAATTCACTAATACTGATATAACTCCACCAAAAGATGCACTAGATATGGTCATCCACAATCAGAGGGATGTGAAATCTAGACACATCATTGAATATGGAGTGAAGGATCACTTGATCCCTCGTGTATAAGGAAATAATATTGTTAGGGACATGTGGGAGGCTTTGAAGATTTTATTTCAAAACAAGAATGAGAATCGCATAATGGTGATGAGAGCAAATCTCGGGGAAATGAAGATGAAATGATCATATACAGTGACAAGTTATCTCACCTGGATCCGAAAGGTTCGATATAAACTGGTTGTAATGGGGGAAACAATGGGTGATTCAGAGTTGGTGAGGACGATGCTCAAGGGATTCATGAAGGAGTGGAAACCATTCATCGAATGAATCGTGGCATGAGAGAAGATTACATATTGGTATAGGTTATGGGATGAATTTGTTTAGAAGGAACTTTAAGATGAATATATGAATGGAGGTCGCCACAAGAATGATGATGATAACATTGCTCTTTCCAATCAGGAGAGGAAGGGAAAGTTAAATAATATTTTTAATGGAGAGTCTACCTCTCAAGTCGACAAGAAGAATGACATGAGGAAATTCAAGTGCTTTGCATTTCACAAGTTTTGACATTATACAGGTCAATGTCCACACAGGAAGAAGGGTGGGAATGAAATACAACCAAAGGTAGTTGCATTGGAAAAGACTAAAGTGGATGATTTTTGTAAGAAGTTTGAATAGACATAGTTCTTACTTGTTTCCTAGACTTCCTTGGGCGCCATATTAGCTTATGCATGGTTGATATATAGTGGTGTCACATGTCATATGATAGGAGAACGAGAGGTGTTCAAGAGCTTCACGGAGTCTGACTTAGAGATGATGTGGAACTTGGTATGGGGACCAAGCATGCAGTAAAAGGATTTGGAGTAGTGTTTTTCCAATTGGATTTAGGAGGTACATTGAGAGTGGCTAATGTGTTATTGGCGCCAGAATTCAAGAGGAGTGTGCTCTTAGTCTCATTGATTGAGAAGAAGGGATTTGACATAGCGTTCCAAGATGGAAAGGCATTGATCAAGCCTAGAGGATCTAGCTCAGACAAAACAAATATATTTGGAGTTAGAGAGAGAGAATTGTATAGGATAAAGGGCTAGCCTATGTGGTAAATAGAAAGCATCAAAATGGCAGAGAACAAGGAGTAGGTAGCTCCTAAGGTTGAGCAACTTAGAGGGAATCAGCGTTCACGTTCAAGGGGGAAGGAGTAACCTTCCAAGTTTTTCGAGAAGGATTCATGGTATGACATAACCATGTAGGATGCTCAGGAGCAGGAAGCTTCTAGGAGCGTGATCAGAGGCAGTGAGTCTTCAGAGACAGATCAGAGCATGATGGGAGGGATAGCTTATGTGTCATAGGGAGCATCCAATAAAGTGGATTGGAGAACAAGCATGGTAGAAGATCTGGTAGCGAAGATATATCCAACTCCATGTGGGAGAAGTACCTTCCTCGCTAAGAGGGAGTGTTGATGTGAGTGGTATCAATGGATAGGTACTTCCACATTGGCATGTGTCTAACATGTGGAAGTCATCGAAAACCTTCTATCCTTGAGTTTACTTTAGTTAAAAAGAATCGATTAAAGTAAAAGTGTTTTTATTAGTTAGTTGAGTTATTTAAGGAAAGTGATAAAAGTAATTAACATGTAATCTAAGCACGTAAATCTTAAGTGGGTGTGAGAAGTAATCTCAACCGTCAATCACTTTGGAGATTAGGTTTAGATTGTAACTCGTGATTATAAAAGAAAGGCTACAATGAAGGAGGAAGACACTTGTGTGAGAAACTTTGGTGAGAGATCAAAGTCAAGACTTTTGGTGAGATGCCAAGGTCAAGGATAGAAAATAAGTACTTTTTCTAGAGTGAAGAGTGTAGAAGCAGAGAAGGACTTTTGCTTACGCGAGAATGAGGAGATCTCACTGGTTGGGTGAAGAGATTGTGTTCAAGTGTTGATGTAGAGAGGGTTGAATCACAAACGACCATGATTCAAGATCTTGGATAGGTGGAGAAGGACTTTCATCTAGATTTCATATAGGTCAAGGAGAAGTGAGAGCAGAAGCAATCGTAGGTGGGTTTTAGCTTATAGAAGCCAGAGGAAAGAGTAGTGCCATATGGAATTTTTCATATAGAGTTTTCGTACATGTACATGGATCTCAGTGGAGACAGTCATGTATGTACGTGGGTTTGTTAGAGGAAATATGTGTGCACCTAAAAGACGTGTTGGTATAGGGTCATACAACAACACAAGTATTGCCATGTTTTTCTACAATTTATATTCTCTTAGTGGGCCATTTTCCCTCTTATGGGAGCCCTTATTTGACCTTAATAAAAGCATATTGGAACTGGCTTTCCCTTTTGGATTTTTCTAGGGGATTATACCCAAAAATATTGGTGTCTTATGTGTGAGATTTTTGGCTTCCTAGTTTATGCTTTCGTTGCATGTTTAGTTGATTACTTAGATGTGCTTTTAGTACATAAAGTTATTTTATTTTGAGCTAAATTTTGGGTGCTGGGATGAAGTGATAAAATATCAACAACCATGGTCATGCTCCCCACCTGAAGTTGGTAAAACTTGTGGTGTTTCAAAGACCTATTAATGCTTGGAGAGAACCAACTGCAAATAAGGATGAATCTATGGTGGTGTGGTGTCGACTACTTGTATGGCATTGAATTGTGCAATAACATCTAAGTGGCCTTATTCAACAACTTCTCCATACAATGAGAGGTTATAATTCCAGTGGAACTCGATGTAAGCCCCTTGAGTTTATGTTTCTCCCCTTCCTATGTGAGGCTCATGTACAATTATTTGAAATCCATGGTTACTGGTCCCAAAGTGCATAACCATTTTGACCCAAGAATTATATTGGAACCACCCATTTCAATGGAAAAAATGTGAGTTTTGAGATGATACTCACCCATTTGTAATTTTACTTTTTCAATCCTAATCCCGCATTTTATTGTGCCACCATTGTCAATCATAGTTCAAAAATTTTAGATATAGGACATACAAAACAATGGTTGTCTTGTGCCACAATCCAAGGGATAAAATTGTGCGTTCTACCACTATCAATCAATACAATCACTTTGCAGTGGTTGATGTAGCCAATTAATTTCAAGGTTTGTGGTGTTAAGAAACCTAATAGGGCATGGAGAGAAATTTGAGGTTCATCGAGAGGAGATTATAAGGGGGCTTCATCTTCCATGGGTGGGGTGGTGTCTTTCAAAGTTGGTTCAGGAGTATCTTCAAAAGGAATTTCCTCCAAGTAGTCATGTGGAGATACATCCATTTGAAATAATTTATGTTCTTTACATATGTTCCCTTTGAAATATCACTCATCACAATTATAACAAAGATGGAGGCATTAATGTTCTGTCATCTCTTCGGTAGATATCTTGTGAATGTGTACTAGTTGTGGGTTGGATGAGTTGGGGGTAGCTACCACATGGTGGTTAGGGAAAGTGGCGAACAAAGGTCTCTTGGTTTGTGCATGGATCACTATCTCAATTTCTTTAGCTCAGTCACAAGCTTCCAACCATGTTTGTAGGCACTACATCGTGATGTGTTCTTTAACTATGTCCTTGAGACAATTGATGATTTTTTTTTTTAAATAAATCAAATTGGACCTCTATGCAGATTACCAATTGTTCAAAGGTGGTAATATTCCATAAATGTGTATGTTTGGCATAATTTTGTTAGCCATCTAAAATGGTGAGTGTCACGCTCAAAATAAGCATAAAGTACTTGCACAAACTGAGTCAAGGCAATGTATCCTTTATAATCCTTCCTATACCATTGCCACCACTACCAATGTTCAACATCCAAATATAATAGCCCCAAATTTAATTTATGTAGGTTATTAGTAATGCCATGGAGAGAGAAATAGTGTTCCATTTGTGTAACCCACCCTAAGGGATCTAACCCATCAATTTTTTTCATGTCGACCTTTGGAAAATTTCTCCATGAATTGTGATCCTGAAAGTGTGGGCAACGATTATGATGAAGAATTTGTGCATCATGTAATTTAGGGGTTGTAAATTGGATCAATGTTTGGATCTCCTACCAATATATTCAAACGGCCATCCACTAGTTTCGAGATGCCATGTTGTTTGTACATTGTTTCCCTCACAAGTTTGAGTGAAGTCTCAATGTTAGATACTTTGTCTTCTAGTGGTATGCATTGAGCAGGTTGGGTCTATTGTTGTTTTTGAGCCGGTGAGGCCTGTTGTTGTTCTCTGAGTAGGCCATGTTGTGACTTTGAATCACTGGACCATTGAATATCTTGTGGAAGTGTTATTCTCCACTTATCTCATTATGACTAGCAGCTTGAAAGGAGTCTTTTAATATATACTCCAAATCATTGTATTGTCAAATCCACCTATTAAGGGTTATTTAAGAGGTATACCCCTGTGGTCAACACAATGAAAGAAATATTTTGAGATAGGTCTTTGTTGATGTTTGAATCCATCGGGACCAAAAATACAACCTCACAGAGATACAAATCCGCCTGCATTTTTATAGAGGTGGTACTCCTATTTGTTTCAAGATTTTCTTGGAATTCTAGATTTTTTAAAATAATATAGGACCTTGAGGAAGTCTGTTGCGATATTCAAAGAAATATAAAGATTGCAGGAAAAAAAAAAAGTTTTGTTTTCAAAGAGAGTTCTTAAGAGATGACCAGGAACCTCACACATCATATACTTGAAAAAGATAGACAAAATTTCCTCACATCCATCATAGTTAAACTAAAGATTTCTGATCATATAAAATAAAAGAAGATGGTTTGCATGCATAAGACAAATTTAATAGAGTAAACACATAGGGAGCTCAAATAAATATAATGATAGATCAATCCCAAATATTTTATAGTCAAAACTCAGAGTTATAAAATACAGTAAAAACTGATCCCGAAATAGTTCTCTTGGGATTTCTGAAAAATATAGAGTATGTTACAAGGCCTTGAAATTTAAATGTGTTTGTCCTTAGGACTGGGATTGGGGATCTCAAGGACCATAAATAAAATATAAGCAAGAAGTAAGTTGTGGAAAGAAGATGGTGGGTGATGATAGAGTAGAAAGACCTGGAAAGAAGACAGGGAGAAATTATCAGATTTCGATTAAAGCTTTCTAGTCAAAGAAGCAAAGTAACTGGATGAAAAACTCATAAAGAAAGAAAGGTATGATCAGCATGAAGTTACTATGATGGTATATCCTCTTTTCACTTGCTTTTTTTTTTCCTTTTATTGTCTTCATTGACGGTTATAGGAATCGTCCCAACTGTTGCTTCTTGCCCTTCTTTGGTTAATTTTTCAATTTATTTTTTAAACCAATCTTCAATGTAGTTTTTCATTGGTGCAACGTTTATTTCATGCATGATTTTAATGTTGAATAATTAGCCTTCCAAGTCTCTTAAGTCATGAGAAATGTCATGTATTGCCTCATCAATATCTTGATTTTTCACGGAATAACCAATTATCCAATTGCCTATTTCTTCTTCATTAAAGATAGTCTGGATGAATGAGTTATTGAATCCCACCGAAAGCATGTGTTCTACAAAAAAAAATTAGGATCAAATACCTTTATCTTTTCAACATACTTTAAATTCACATTGTTGAAATGGCTTGCAAACTCGTCAATTTTATTTATGTTTCTGAAAATGAAATCTCCAATCTTCCATGGCAAGGGGATAAATTGTTTTTTTCTTTTTTTCATGGAAAAAATGTAGCCAGAAGTTGTATTGAATTGCCACCTCTGTAATAAATAATTTTTCAGATACATGATACGGAAGAAAAGAAGGATTTTCTTTGGAACAGAATATCCTTATGACACTGTGATTTTCCAATTGTTCTATCGTTCCCTTTTTCTCTAAGAACTTGTTAGCCTGGTCAAATATCCTTGAAGTATTTTCACCCAACAATAGCCTTTTGAAGATTGAGACAAAATCATTGTAAACTTCATAAAAATATAGATGGGTCTTATGTCTCCACAATGCCTGATACCAAAAGGTAACTAGATCTATTTCATAGTTCACCCTCTTACTTATGGTCAATTTTGGAAATTGACAACAATACACTATATAAAATACGAGATAGAAAACCATAAATAATTTTGCATTCCTTTATAGTGTGATAACTAGGACGTGATTTCGATAGAAATCAATTTTCCCCAGTCAAAGATGGCATGTTCTTTCACTATAACATATAAAATATATAAAATCATGCGAGAGATAGTAGTAGTGCTTTCCTGACCTATCAACTTGGTAAACAAGCACGCAATTTCTCGAAAGGGGTTTTTAAAAGAGTCGACCTGGATCCTAGTTATGTCTTCTAGAATAGATGCAAGATTCTCCAAATATTCAAGCAGGAGGTCAAGGTCATTGTTATGTTTCTTCAAAAAATATTTATATTCTTCTCCTTTGAAAGTAAGTGTCGTCTCTGGGAACTTCAACATATTGCGAAAAACGTGCGGTGAAAGGGAAATCAAAGAATGATCTTGGATTTACATAATTCTTTGGCTTGGCACGTACTTCCCCATGCACCACACAACAAGTTCTTTACAGTCAAAAACCTCAGGAACACACCCTGCACAAACGATTCCAGATGCCCAAATTACGTCTTTCTGTGAAGGAGGAGAGGAATAATATGAATATGCTCTGGACCATTGAAATTTATGGGCTTCATGACCAAAGATATTTAAAGTATCACCGCAAAACTGTTGTCTAGTTGTTGCGTCCATTAGGTTGACGGGAGTATTTTTTCAGCTGGATAATAACTTGAAATAAATCTTTTCGAAGAGATGACAATAATATAATCCCTTGGAAAATGGTGATTTAATGTGATTTAATGAGTAATATCCTCAAGTATTTCTCCATTAATGGCAATCCTTTTGGAGCCTGCACAATCAGTTGTTATCATTCAATAACACTTAATGCATATTGGGAAAAGCACGAGAATGGCAAGGATGGACGAGAGCAATTTTGAATATGAAGCTTTTCATGAACTCACCAACTCGGGAACCCACGGTTATGGATGATAAAAAATAAGTTAAGTATATAAAGACAGTCGATCGGACTCGCATGTAGGAGAACTAAAATACGGTAGGGGCTCGGGACCCACGACAAATCTGATGGTCATAATTTAGATCACAGAAGTTTGGGTGCAAAGTGGAGATCGTGGAACTTGGAGAATGAAGGCTTGAACTCGTGAAGTTGAAAAAAATGGCTAAGTATAATGTAGCAAGGCGGTCAATTGAACTTATGACATAGGAAATTGGATGGGGATGAAGGTCCGCCAACCTGCCTACCCACGAACCCGCCAATTTTTGAAATACGACTAAGTATGGTAACTAGAAAGGGATAGAAGAAGGGAAAAAGGAAAGAGGGAAACAAGGGTAGGTATAGAAGAGGGAAAAAAATGGAAAAAAAATAAGTTGGGAAAATAGAACGGTGAAGGAAATTTCGGAAACAGGAAATGATCTCAACAACTGGCTCCAACTATGGGATGATAACCCCCCTGTGGGTTGTCAAGAATCCATAATCTTCATGACAGGTGCTTCCATCCATTGGGCTACGGAGTCAATTGTAAGAATATACAAACTAAGTAAGAGAAAAATTATGTACAAGGAAATGAGAAAATTTCAGGTGAAGAAACCTTTCAAATGTTGCATTTAACAAGCAACATTAACATTTTACCCTTCATATCTTTAAGCATATAAGAATTAAAACCTAGGATTTTTTCAATGATGTATGGTCCAATCCAGAGTGTTTCGAATTTTGTGTGCATTGATGGTTTCTCCTTAGATTTGTTCCAAATTAACACCAGTTCATCCTTCTGAAAATTCTTTATGGTTGTATTGTGGTCAAAATATCTTTTGATACTTTGTTGACACTGAGAAGTTCTATTCATGGCTTTAATTCATTCTTCCTCCAATTTCAAAAACCGGTTGACCCTCTTTTTCATAGGTGAAATATCTTTGCATCCTTTGTATTGACTACAAAATTCAAGGCATTCAGCTCAAGGCTGATTGGAATTTTTGCTTCTTTCCCATAAACCAATGTATACATAGACATCCCAGTGTTGTCTTTCAAAGTCATTTTGCTCGCCAACAATGCATCAACCAACTTTAAATTCCAATTCCTTTGGTTCTTGTCAATATTTTTCTTCAATATCTAAATGAGTGTCTTATTGGTGGATTTTGCAAGACCATTCCTTTGTGGATAATAGTTTTATGACAGCCCCATACCAATTCCATATTCTCCACAAAATTCTATAAATTTTGAGCAAATGAAAATAGAGCCATTATCAGTGATGAACTTTTTTGGGACACCAAATCTTGACAAAATATTATCTTTGAGAAACTTAATAAACTCTTCAGAATCAACCCTTTTAAATGTCACTGCTTCTGGCCACTTTGTAAAATAACCTGTAGCGGTGAGAATATATATATGTCCTTCATGACTTTGGATTTATTGGTCCAACGACATCGAGTCCCCACTGGGAAAATGGTTATTCTACATATATAGGCTATAATGGCATTGCATATTTTTTTCATTTTCCCTGAAAATTGTTGACAAGATACACACTTCCTTATGGTAGCATATGAGTCTTTAAAATTGATGGCTAGTAAAACCCAACTCTTATTATCTTATGTGTGGTGGTGGTAGGTGAAAAATGTCCACCACATATTCCTTCATGGAATTTTTGCATCAATTCTTGATCTTTCCTTTCATCAACACATCTCAGCGATATACCATCATAGTTCCTCTGGAACAATATATCAGCAATCAACACATATTGAATCGGCTTCATCTTCAATGTTCTTCGCTCTTTAGGGTTCATGGTGACTGGAAATTGTCTAGACCTCAAGTATAATATAATATCTCTATACCATTCTGAATTTTCCATGGGTTCTCCTATCGGGATTGAAATCATTCCATCCAAATAATCACTATTTGCAATGAGTTTACATAAACCATGTCCTTTGACTGCCTTTAAAGGTTTAATTTCAATGTCATATTCTTGAATATTTTCCAGCCATTTTTCCCATTTTCCTTCTCTCAATTGTTGATTTAAAAGCATCTTCACGGGAGAGGATGGAACATAAGAAATGACATGAGAATTTAATATGTAAGTCTGGAAGTGCGTCACCACCTTCACAAGAGATAGGGCTTGTTTCTCCAATTCTGACTATCTCAATTCATAATCATGAAACTAATCGACGGTTCGTCACCCTTGGTATTCCTCTGAGTAATAATAGATGCAACAACCGTTTCTGTAGCGAACGAATAAATGATGAAGTCCCTTTGAAATTCTCAGCTAATGAGGAATGGAGCTGTAGTGATTGCCTTATTTATATTATTAAAATCTTCTTATGTATCCACGGTCCATTCAAACCTTTGATCCTTTTTCAACAATAAATTGATCGACTTCACAATACTTGCATAGTCAAGGACAAATCTTCATGCAAAGTTGATCTTGCCAAAAAATGATTGAAATCCCTTCTTAGATGATGGAGGGTTAAGTTCATTTATAGATTTAACTCTTTTTGGATCTATACAGATTCCTTCCTTACACACAATATGACCCAACAATTTACCTTGAGTTACAACAAATAATCATTTCTTTAGATTTAAGGAAACACCATATAATCTACACATGTCAAAAAAATTCCTCAAGTGATGAATGTGATCACTCCTTGTTTTTTAGTGTATTGTTAAGTCATCTTGATAATCCACCATGAATTTTCCTATCAACCCATCAAAAGCATGATCCATAGCCATTTGAAATGTAGCTCCTCCATTTTTTCAACCAAAGGGCATCTTAGCATATGCATATGTCTCCCAAGGTGTTATGAAAGTTGTCTTTTCTTTGTCTTCTTCAGCAACCAAGACTTGATTATACCCAGAAAAACCATCTAACATGTACATGCAGGCTGATATTGTGACTTGATGGAGAAGGAACTTCATGTTACGTAAAGGATAATTATCCTTTCCACTTGATTTGTTAAGATCTCTGAAATCTACACACATCTGAATCTCCCCGATCATCTTTCTTACTATCACGGGATTTGAAAGACAATCAGAATGTTTAATGGGGTAAATTATTCCAGCCTTCTTTAATTTCTCCAATTCAACCTTTACCAGTGGTTTTAATTTGGGGCTCATCATCCTTATCTTCTTCTTGACCGGCTTTGCCCCTTCTCTCAAGGGAAACTATGTTGAAATATTGTTTTATCATAAGACTTCAAATAATCATAACTCCATGCGAAAAATTCAAGATATTCTTTAAACAATGTGACATATTGATCAACTTCTTCAATTGTGCAATCAACTCCCAAGTTGACATATTTTGGGGAACTTTCAATTTCAATATTAATTTTTCTTGTTTCTTGGACCTTTCAGAGCGAAGTTTCTTCCAAAATATTTTTAGTGTGATCGTCTCTTGTAAAAAGAGACTCATATTGAATACAATCCCTCGGGACAACAGTTATGTGATTGTCTTCATCATCATCATCATTCAACAAAAAAATTTCCAATTCTTCATCATTCTCAAATACTTGTAAATATTCTTGGTTATCAGGTACAGAAGGTCAAAATACTCTTTTTACTTGAAAAGATGTTTTGCTCTGAACATCATCCAGGTTTGACAATGAGGCCGCCAAAGCTAATGGATCTGCCTTCTGATTCTTGTCTTTTGGGATGAAAGAAATGTTGAAAGAGTTGAAAGCTTCCATCAATTCATTAACTCTTTTGAAATATAACTTGAGTCTTTTTTTTTTAATTTTATACCTCTGGGTAACTTGATTTATCACCAACTTGAAGTCACCAGTGACAATTAGATGTTTTATCTTCATTTCTTGTGCAAGGATCATTCCCTGAATTAAAGCTTCGTATTCTGCCTCATTATTGGTACATGTAAATTCAAGTCTGATAGCATGTGGGTGCACAATATTTCCTAGGTTAACAAGGACAATTCCAACTCCACTCCCGGAACTTGAGCAAGCTCCATCAAATGACATCCTCCAATAACCTTCAAATTTATGCTCTTGATTCTCCAAATCTTGAATTTTCTCTAGGTCTTCAATCTGCTCCATGTCTAGGATAACATAGTTTTCGATCCCTGCATCTATATAATCTTCCATTAATTAATGATCCTTCTTTTTGAAAGAGAAGGGTCTCTTAGTTTCACGGGGGACCTTAATCATGGCTCCTCCTTTATCTTGCAGCATCATACAAGTTTCATCGTTCATTATGTATCCTCTGGTCATAGACCGCCAGTGATCTCTTCCTAAAACAACTCCATATGCAGGAGGAAGGTCTACTACAATAATATTGAAAATTGTAATAATATGGGGAGTCGTCGTGATCCATACATAAAAATCTTTGATTTCTCCATAAGCTGGCACTTTTCTAGAATCAATTGCATATATACTTTCACTGGTCTCATAATATTTGGTGTAGTTCATGCCCAATTCCTCCATGACCGCCAGTGGCATAATATTATTGGTCCCGCCAGTATCAACTAAGCAATTATGAAAGGCAACATCATGATTTTCAATTGAAATATAAAATGTGGGATTTTACCTCTCAACTTGACAGTTGATGTGTTCTAGCTTTGTTTTGGACTTATAACAACAACCTCCATTTTTCCAGATGGATCATCCAACAATATCAAAATATTTTCCCTTTGTTGAGGGATCTTTACTACTTCTGTGAAAGGGAGAGTTATCCTTAGCTTACTCAAGTCCTATAAAACATTGTATTTCATCTGGGTAGGGTTTGACATCAGATGTTGGTTCTTGCTTCCAACACTATCAGTCACATTTTTGTTTTCCCTTTTCTCATTCACCTTTTCTTTATCTTTTTCATTTTCATTTTTAGAATCATTTGTATTCTTGGATTTATTTACAAATTCTCATGTCTGGGAAACATTCTCTTGTGATTCAGGGTCATTTTTTCCTTCTTCAAATATATACATGGACGTCTCACATCCATCCATTTGTATAGTTTCTGAACTTTCATCAAGTAAACAACCATTCCCTTGCTCAAACATTTTCTCAGCATATACATCATACATAACAATTGCATTTGGGGTTGGTTTCCTAGGAACCCTTTGTCTTTGTGGATTATCAGTGTTTTCAAACCTCACTCTATTTTCTTGGGGAGGGTTCCTTATTTTCTCTTGGACTGACATTCTTAGATATGCTACATAATCATCTCCCCTTCTTAATCTAGTTATCTCATTCTTCATTTGTCTGATGGTTCTATTCATTTGTGCAATTTCAATTCTTTGCTTGGTTTCTTGTGCTGCAACATGGTCTACCTTCACATCTGGTATGGTTCCCTTAAAAAATCCTCCTCCATTTGTTTGATTTTGGATGGGCCCCGACTTATGTTCGTTGGTCCTTATTGAGCTAGAGGCTCCTTGATCATCAATATTTAGGCCTCCCAACTGCCTCTGTAATTTTCCCAAGATAATCTCAAGGTCAGCACATGCCTCAATCATAATTTCTTCCATCTCAGTGGACTTAATCATTGCTTCCTCCAAGGTATCCATCTGGGATGTTCTGATAGAATATTTTACATTTTGTGGCATCACATTCTTATAAAAACGAAGTATCATTGGGTCAATAGGTCTTTTATCTTCTGGAATCTTACTCAATCTTTTATTAAACCTAAGATTAAATACTTGTATTCTCTCATTCTTCCTCAATCCAATCTAGGTAAAATTGGTGAGAAGGGTATGATATGCAACTGGAGGACCGAACATAGTCAGGAACATGGCTTCGAGGTCATTAAATGAGCCAATTGACCTACTAGGTAATGCCGTATACCATTCATAGGCCCGTCCTGGTAAGGTATGAAGAAATAACCTTACCATTACATCGTCATATTCAACGCGATGAAAATTACAAACATCTAGAAATAAGTTAAGATGTCTTTTGGAATCAAGTGTTTCGTCTCCCGAAAATTATTTCAAGGTACCCTTAGGGAGAATAGGGAGGTCATGTTTCTCACCTCAAATATTTAAGGGGAATCCCTTACTCTTCTTCAGTTTCCAAATATTAGGTCTTCTTTATTTCTTGCACCACCTCCTCCACCTCCTTGCCTTTCTTCATGAGGTTATCTTCATGGTTCTTCTTGTGGTTGTTCATTTCTTCCCACCATGTCCAGAGATATTTCAGGAATATGTTTTCCACTTCTTGGAATACAGAGTTTCTTGTTTTAATTCTGGTAATGGGTCCCTTGTATTCGTCCAGCTTCAATCCCGGCCTTGTTCTTGTGCTTCTCTGGCTAGTCTTTCATTTCTTCAATCTTGTTGCTAGTATCTCCTCTGTCTATAGAGGATTTTTGTTTCTTCTTCTTGTACCAATGTCTGCCAAGATCTTCCCAATTCTTCTTTGGTCTCGGTTGTCGTTATTGCCAGATTATATAGCTGATGTAAGATGCCTCATTGATTATTTAATCCAATTTCTAGGTGGAGCTTATCAAACTGGGGCAAAGTCAAGTATCTTTCAAAAGATGTTAAACAAAATTTCAAATTTCAATTCAAGTCCCCGGTATGGTTGCCAAAAAATTTGATGCTTAAATCTATCGGGACCGAAACGACAACCTCACAGGGATACAAATGACCTTGTGTTTTTATAGAGGTGGTACTCCTCTTTGTTTCAATATTTTCTTGGAATTCTAGATTTTTTTTAATAATATAGGACCTTGAGGAAGTCTGTTGCGATATTCAAAGAAATATAAAGATTGCAGAAAAATAAAAATAAAAAATAAAGGTTTTGTTTTTAAAGAGAGTTCCTGAGAGATGACCAGGAACCTCACACATCATATACTTGAAAAAGATAGACAAAATTTCCTCACATCCATCATAGTTAAACTAAATATTTATGATCATATAAAATAAAAGAAGATGGTTTGCATGCATAAGAGAACTTTAAATGATTAAACACATGGGGAGATCAAATAAAGATAATGATAGATCAATCTGAAATATTTTATACTCAAAACTCAGAGTTATAAAATACAGTCAAAACTGATCCCAAAATAGTTCTCTTTGGATTTATGAAAAATATAGAGTCAGTTACAAAGCTTTGAAATTTAATTTGTCCTTAGGACTGGGATTAGGGCTCCTGTGGACCATAAAGAAAATATAAACAAGAAGTGATTTGTGGAAAGAATATTGTGGGCGATGACAGAGTAGCAAGACCTGGAAAGAAGACAGGGAGATATTATCATATTTCAGTTAAACCTTTCTAGTCAAAGAAGCAAAGTAACTGGATGAAAAACTGATAAAGAAAGCAAGATATGATCGGCATGAAATTACTATGATGGTCTCTCCTCTTTTCACTTGCTTGTTGTTGTCCTTTTATTGTCTTCATTGACGGTTATAGGAACGGTCTCAACTGTTGCTTCGTTGGTTAATCTGTCAATTGCCTTTTTAAACCAATCTTCAATGTAGTTTTTCATTGGTGCAACGTTTATTTCATGCCTGACTTTAAGGTTGAATAATTCACCTTCCAAGTCTCTTAAGTCATGAGAAATGCCATGTATTTCCTCCTCAATATCTTTATTTTTCATGGAATAATCAACTAGCCAATTGTTCATTTCTTCTTCATTCAAGATAGTCTAGATAAGCGAGTTACTGAATCCCACCGAAAGCATGTGCTCTACAAAGATTTTGTTAAGATCAAAGCCCTTTATATTTTCAACATACTTTAAGTTCACATTGTTGAAATGGCTTGCAAACTCGTCAATTTTATTTATGTTTTTGAAAATGAAATCTCCAATCTTCCATGGTAAGGGGATAAATTGTTTTTTCCTTTTTTCATGGAAAAAATGTAGCGAGAAGTTGTATTGCCTTGCCACCTCTATAATAAATAATTTGTCAAATACATAATATGAAAGAAAAGAAGGATTTTCTTTGGAACAGAATATCCTTATGAGACTGTGATTTTCCAATTGTTCTATCGTTCCCTTTTTCTCTAAGAATATGTTAGCATGGTCAAATATCCTTGAACTATTTTCACCCAACAATAGCCTTTTGAAGACTGAGACAAAATCATTGTAAAATTCATAAAAATATAGAGGGGTCTTATATCTCCACGGTACCTGATACTAGAAGGTAACTGGATCTATTTCACAGTTCACCCTCTTACTTATGGTCAAGTTTGGAAATTGACAACAATATACTATAGAAAATACCAGATAGGAAGCCATAAAGATTTTTTTGTCCCTTTTATAATGTGATAATTGGGATGAGATTTCAATAGAAATCAATTTTCCCCAGCCAAAGATGGCCTATTCTTTCACTGTAAAATATAAAATATATAAAATCATGCGAGAGATAGTAGTAATGCTTTCCTGACCTGTCAACCTGGTGAACAACCACATAATTTCTTGAAAGGGTTTTTTAAAAGAGTCGACATGGATATTGGTTATGTCTTCTAGAATAGACACAAGATTCTCCAAATATTCAAGTAGGAGGACAAGGCCATTGTTATGTTTCTTCAATAAATCTCTGCAGTATTCTCCTTTCAAGGTAAGTCTCGGCTCTGGGAGCTTCAACATATTGCGAAAAACTTGCGGTGAAAGGGAAATCAGAGAATGATCTTGGAGTTGTATAATTCTATGGCTTGGCAAGGACTTCTCCAAGCACCATGCAACAAGTTCTTTACATTCAAAAACCTCAGGAACACACCCTGCGCGAGCGATTTCAGATGCTCAAATTACGTATTTTTGTGCAGGAGGAGAGGAATAATATGAATATGCTCTGGACCACTGAAAGTTCTGGTCTTCACGACCAAAGATATTTAAAGTATCAACACAAAAATGTTGTCTGGTTGTTGTTGCCATTAGGTTGACAGGAGTATTTTTTCAGCTAGATAATAACTTGAAATAAATTTTTTCAGAGAGATGGCAATAATATAATCCCTTGGAAAATGGCCATTTAATGGGATTTAATGAGTAATCTCCTCGAGTATTTCGCCATTAATGGTGATCCTTTCGGAGCTTGTACAATCAATAGTTAGCATTAAACAACAATTAATGCATATTGAGAAAAGCGCGAGAATAGTGGGGACGAATGAGAGCATTTTTTACAATGAAGCTTTTCATGAACCCACCAACCCGAGAACCCCGTAACCTGCGGTTATGGATGATCAAAAATAAGTTAAGTATAGAAAGGCGGTCGGTCAAACTCGCTTGCAGGAGAAATAAAATACTTTAGGAGCTCGGGACCCATGACAAATCTGATGGTCATAATGTAGATCATGGAACTTTGGGTGCAAAGTGGAGATCATGGAACTTGGAGAATGAAGGCTCGAACCCGCGAACCTACGAAGTTGAAAAAAAATGGCTAAGTATAATGTAGCAAGGCAGTTGGTTGAACTTATGACATAGGAAATTGGATGGGGATGAAGATCCGCCAACCTTCCTACCCACAAACCCGCCAATTTTTGAAATACGACTAAGTATGGTAACTAGAAAGGAATAGAAGAAGGAAGAAAGGAAAGAGGGAAACAAGGGTAGGTATAGAAGAGGGAAAATAAATAGAAAAAAAAAAGAAGTTGGGAAAATAGACCAAGGAAGGAAATTTCAGAAACAGGAAATGATCTCAACAGTCTCCCACAATGGTTCCAACATGATCTAGACTTTTTTTTTCTTTTTTGAGTACTATTCCCATGGGAGTATTACTCATCGTCGATTATTACTGCGGTGATGGAATCTTCAAATTCCTTCTAGATGAAAATATGTATAAATTTTGTTGGCTAAATACAAAAGTTGGGGTTTGGAGGGTCGTGGAGACAAAGGAGTGTCAGGTGCTACAACTCTTCGATATACTTGTTGGGTCCAAAAATAGTACTTGACACAATATCTTAGGGAATTAACTAAGGAGGCTCAACCTTTCACTTAGCGGTATGACCTGACTACCTAGGTACTAGAGAGTGATCTCCCAAGTGTTATTCTCAGTGTACTATAGCAACAAGATGAACAATTGGTTGTTCTACGCTTGGTTTTAGGTATACCCAGGGGACTTTTGATATACATGAGGGTACACATAAGTGAGATTCCATATGCATGTGTTGTCTAAGGTGATACTACTTGAAGGGGTACCAATGGGGTTACAAGGATTTCCAACATGACGCCACTTGTATTTATTACATGTATTCTTCCCCAACCACAGTTTTACATGTTGAATGATAGATCATTATGTTATTTAAAGACATTATAACACATCTCTAGCTTGAAAACAATTATACTAAAATTTGGAGGTGTGTTGGCTCAAGAAAGAGTTGTGATACCACTTGTAGTGTTCGTTAACCCTTGAAAATGGAAACACAACCAGGTATATAGAGAATATAATTGCGGATTAATGAAAAAAGAGACATTAAGATAAAATCTATAAAGACACCCTTGTATATTGATAATGCGAAGAAAAATACAATGTTCACTTGCCTCTCAAGGTCGGGCGACCTTCCACTGAGAAGAGCTACAAATACACAACGCAAGACAAACATTCCATAGTCACATATCTCTTTAAATAGATTTTCCATAGCAAAAACCATGACTAATTGTGGTCTCGTCACTAATGGGTACAAACTACTTAGTGGGCATTTTATAAAGTGGACCCTTTTACATTGAATAAATATCCACTACTATCCAATGGGTCTTATTCAAAGAGGATGACCACATACAATAATTAACTAACTCCTA
>ML784697.1:505814-544187 GCA_009831015.1 Picea engelmannii | reverse complement strand
ATTCTTCTAGGATAACTCAATCCGTAAAGCGTCTTCCCGTGAGGGCTTTCACCATAAGGGGACCACTTTGGAGTTCATCCATTTGTACACCTTATCAATCATGATAAGATAATAATAAGTCATCTATACATTTTTCCAACAATACATCATATACCAATGGAACCACATCGATCCATCTTCATCATGTATCAATGACAACTCATTGATCAATCTTCATCTATGCATTCTCATCAAGGACAATACATATTATATTACATCAATAATCAATCAATCAATCCTTTAACATCAATCAATCACTTGACATCAATCAATCAAACCATTGGCATCAATGACAACATGATCCAACATTATATAGTATCATTCCCGCACCTCTGGATTTCTTGACCATGGACCCCTTCGCCACCCTTGGGTTATTCCCATGCTCACACAACACAGGTCTCCGGATTGGGCTCTCTGACGGAAAATGAAGCCACAACGAGAGCAAGCTTGACCCCCAATTTGGTGCCATGGAATGTTATGGAAGTGGTGGGGTTTTCTTTTCATAAACTGTAAGGACAGATCAAGTCCCCAACAACACTTACCACTTCATCAAATCTTACAACGAGATGAGTTTGGCCGAACGCATGCGAACAAAAGAGCTCTCGAGAGTGCTATGGATTGAGGCTTGTTAGCTTGTAAATCGATGACTCTAGGATGTCCGATCTTGTGAGAACATCCTTATTGAGAGATGTCACTAAAATTAAGCTACCGATATTAATAACATACTCCGCTGGTAAAAATGATGCATTTATCCAAGTGGATATCAGTGGCCACCCACCTTTTCCAATTAGCTCAAAACAATTTTCTGGCAATTTTGGTAATTTACTATTTTTAGCAGTTTTTCACTTTCAGAGTCGTTTTGAGGCCCTAAACGATGTTTTTTTTGGGAAAATGGGGAGAAATATTATAGTTCCTTCTATATTTCCGCCAAAATAAATCTCCTCGACGATACCTTTCCAACGGGTTATCATACGCTTAAAACAGAGATCGTATGCAAAAGTTACGACCCCAAGAAGTTGATGTACTAACTTACTGTAAAAAGGCCTTCAGAGCCTCATTGTAATCATCTTCTTGCGAATGAGCGCAACCGTCACATATCTTCTCAGAGATAAGCCACCGCCATTCCAATAAGCTTGTTTTCGCTGCATTTTACATTTTCAGCTTATTTCCTTATTGAATAGAAAGCCAATTTTATTGTATCTCTATTATTTTGTGTTAAGCACCTGTTAATAATCTGTAGTCATTTCGTTCTCCTCATAAAATATGGATCAGTGGTATCAGAGCGGTCTGATCCTTGTCGTCTTAATGCATTTACCCAACGAGGTCAGAGTACAAAGAGTTGGGTCTCGAGCTTGTTTCTCTTGAGGACAAAAGCTCTCGCACGCCCTAGCGACGTCTCATGGCAAGAGAAAAGAAAGATGACGTGACATGAGATCTTTTCAAACTGTTGATTGAGGAAGCCCTCGCGCAACAAAGGAAATAGATGATGGATAGTTTTGTGCAAATCCTTCGGTGGATACCAACATGCGACACATCTTCTTTGATCGGAGGCGCCACCCCCTTCAAGGTTCAAATAAACTTCGATATTCCTATATTTGAAGGTCAGATAGACGCAGATGCTATAGACAAGTGGTTGAATCTACTAGAAGGGTATTTTTCTGTCCATAACTTTTCAAATAGAGAGAAGATTACTTTTGCGCTCCTCAAAGCCGTTCCCCATGTCAAATATTCGTGGGAAAATTTTTGTGATCAAAAGGAAACAGAGTGTCACACACCCACTATAGCATAATAGGTTTTTTCTTTCACCTTTTTTCTCCTTTCTTTCTCGAGGGATAGAATCCCCGAGTTCCTATGAGGTCCTAACACATGCTATCTCTTCCTGTCAGAACATTCACTAAACCAATCTGTTGGTTCTTTCATTGAAAACCGTTGTGTACAACTCAAGCACCAAGCGTGGGCCTCGCCTCCATGTGATCATCGGTTATGACCCCGGGCCAAGCCAAGAGGCGTTGTTCGAATTTCGCAACTCAGCGATGCCCGAGAGTCCAGTCTTTCGACTCTTCAAACCCATGAAACCCGAAATCGTCCCTTCGTTGAGATTGGCGGCTGCAAATCTCCACCCTGATCCGACGGTCCTAGCCATATCAGGACTTCAGTAACCGAGAGTTCGAAATGCAAGCGAGTCGAGTCTTTCAACTCTTCAAACCCCGAAACTCGAAATTCTGATACGTGAGTTCTTGTACGAGATCTAATGGTCCTCGGTGATATGGATCCAACGGTCCAGATCTCTTCGGATTTTCGTGAACCAGGAGTTCACGATGCAACAACTCCAGAACTCCTGTCACTCAAATCCCCGAATTCTGATATGGGAATTCGTGTAGGAGATCAATGAATCTCGTTGATCTGGATCTGACGGTCACTATCCCTCCTGAGCTTAAGGGCATTGAAGGACACTCAGCCTTAACCCCCTCGCTGTCCTATGAGATCCAATGGCTTGCAGAGTTTTGGAGCTTTCCCCGAACTTTGACCGCTCACCACGCGTCTCCTCCTCCGATGGTCTAGATCCTCTCAGAGTTTCGTGAACCGAGATTTCGTTACTTGCGAAGACGAGGGGTCTTCCCCTTTGGTCTCCTGGGTGCCGAAATGCCAAAATGCCGAAACGTATTCACACTAAGATGATTCGGAGTTTCGCATACCGGGACTTCACGACTTGTGATGAAGAAGGGTCTTGCCCTTTGGTTTCTGGGGTGCCGAAACGCCGAAATGCCGAAATGCCGAAACCTATTCACACTAAGCTAATTCAGAGTTTCGCATACCGGGACTTCGCGACTTGCAATGACGAAGGGTCTTGCCCTTTGGTTTCCCTGATGCCGAAACACCGAAATGCTGAAATGCCGAAACCTATTCACACTAAGCTAATTCGGAGTTTCGCATACCGGGACTTCGTGACTTGCGACGATGAAGGATCTTGCCCTTTGGTTTCCTGGGTGTCAAAACGCTGACATGCCGAAACCTATTCATACTAAGCTAATTCAGAGTTTCGCATACCGGGACTTCGCAACTTGCGACGACGAAGGGTCTTGCCCTTTGGTTTCCCAGGTGCCGAAACACCGAAATGTTGAAACCTATTCATACTAAGCTAATTCGGAGTTTCGCATACCGGGACTTCGCAACTTGCGACGAAGAAGGGTCTTGCCCTTTGGTTTCCCGAGTGTCGAAATGTCGAAATGCCGATGAACGGGTCTGAATACTCCGGGACTTTCAGGACGTTGCCAAGTCCACCCTCCTACCTATGCAAAGGTTAAGGTCGATGGGCAATAGAGCTTTGACAGATCTTTCAGAGGGTTCTTGGGTAAATTATCCCTAGGCTTGGTGACTTGAGTAAAAGTATTCCTAATTCGCCAAGCTATAATTCGGTGGTAGGGGTAAAGTAAACTCGTGGGTTTACTATCATGGTAGTCCTTTCGAGGGACTCACTCCAAATTTGGAGTGTGAGGAAACTTCCCAAGAGAAGTGCCTTCGAGAAATTAAACCAGGGCATAGCGTGAGCCAAGTAGATAGGACAATTCTCAAGGGAACAAACTCGTATTCTGAACCTACTCATTCTATACATAGACCGATTATGGTCATATAAGTATAAGCATGTATCCCTTGTCTCCAAATCAAAACATAGGCAAACACTTCCATACAAAAACCATTTATGAGAGTATAAACATGAGAATGCATTCAATTCAAAAATACAAGACATAACACTTATCAGAAAACACCAAGTGTGACGCGACTGTTGAGAGGGGTGCTCGTTTCTACCCAACCATAGGCTCAGTGACTCCAAACGGATTTACCACTAGCCACCCCCGAGCTAGACCACGATGCTTGAGGTTCAATTTTCTACTTCTGGCTCAATGAAAGTCAAGGATGAAGGTTACTCTCCTTCTCCTATGTTCAGAACCCCCTGTGTTTCCATAGTTTCTCCAGTTCTTCCCTGCGATCCCTGTCGCGCACATTCTCTCTTCCCCCTTACCACACTTCCTCTCTTGCTTTTTCTCTGCAATATTGCGTGTGGCGTGAATTTCCCCATCCGCGGTCAAGTCTGGGAGCTGTTACGGATGGGAAGTTCATGCCCATCCCCTCATTAACTCTTGAGGAGCCTCCCCACCTACCAATCTGATGGGAAATCCATTCCGGGGTCAGAGAGTTGCTTTGGTCTTTGAGCAAGTAAAATCAGTACGGTACTGGCTTGGTGGAAGTTAACGCAACCATTCCAGGTCCCTTCCACCACCTCTTGTTAGATATCATGGTCTCTTTTAGCACATCCCCCTCCCAGCAACCATGCAACACATATTCATAACATAATTTACATTCATCGACCTTTCATAAAAAGGTCTGTCAAATCAAACATTCACGTCTTTGAGTTTTCCATAGTTCTTGGCCAATATAGTTATTTTTACAGACCGGGGGAAACAAGGTGTTACAATTCCCTCCCCCTTAAAGGAACATCGTCCTCGATGTTCTATCTATCAATATGACGTGTATGTACAGAAGTAAACAAAATCGGATATGCCTGTTTCATGGCATCTTCCATTTCCCAGGTAGCCTCATCTAGGCCAAAATGTTTCCACTGCACCTTGACATGTGAAATGGTTCAATTCCTGAGTGGGGTTTCCTTTCTTTCCAGTATGCATTGAGGTTCTGGTAGGAATTCTCCCTCCGGTTCCACCTGGATCATAGACCAGTCAATTATATGATTAGAATCAAGTACATATTTCTTCAATACTGAAACATGGAAAATATTAAGTGCTTTTACTGTGGGAGGAAGTGCTAGCCTATAGGCTACAGGTCCCACTCTATCTAGAACTTCAAAGGATCCACAATACCGAGGTGCCAATTTGGCACAAGCGCCCATCCTCAGGGAACTCTTCCTAGGCCTAACTCTGAGATATACGTGGTCTCCCGTCTTGAATTCTCTTGGAGTTCTCCTTCGGTTGGTGTAACTTTTCTATCTGTTCTGAGCGACCTTCAGATTCTGTTTTATCTGAAACACTTGTTGCTCCATTTCTTTCAGCATGTCGAGTCCAATAGTAATTCTGTTTATGGGATTACTCCAACTGACTAGAGTGTTGCACGGTCTACCATAGAGGACTTCGAAAGGACTCGTCTCCAGGGATTCTTGGTAGCCGTTGTTGTAGGCAAATTCCACCGGTGGCAGGTAATCTTCCCACTTCTTGGGTTGATGCATTACATGCATTCTTAGCATGTCTTCCAATATTTGGTTCACTCTTTCCATCTATCCATCGGTTTGAGGATGATAGGCTGTGTTAAACAGTAATTTGGTCTCCAAACCAACCATCAAGGATTTCCAAAAGTTGGAAGTAAATTTCGTGCCTCTGTCAGACACGATCTCTTTAGGCATACCATGTAGTCTGAATATCTCATTCATGAATATGCTGGCGATATCTATTGCCTTGCAACTCGATTTGACGGGGATAAAATGGGTGGACTTGCTCAATTTATCCACCACTACCATGATGGCATCATTCTGTTTGGTCGATGTTGGTAATCCGGTGATGAAGTCCATGGAAATGGTTTCCCACTTCCATTCCGAGATTGGTAGAGGTTGTAATAATCTTGCTGGGTACCGGTGTTCTGCTTTAACCTGTTGGCATTCTAGGCACTTAGCTAAATAGTTAGCTATGTATTTCTTTAACCCGGGCCAATAGAATTGTTTCCTAGTGGCCGTGATCATCTTTTGATATCCTGGGTGACCAGTATATGGTCTTTTATGTAGTTCATCCATTATGAACCTCTTCAAGTCGTCACAATTTGGAATATACAATCTATTTATGTAAGTTAGCAGACCTCCATCTATCATCTGGTAGCCTTCATACTTTATTCCTGTGGGTTCTTGCTCCAAGTATGAGGTCACGGTCTGGAAGAATGTGTATGTTTCTTGTGCATTCCTGACTCTTTCTTTGACATTCGTCTCCCAGATGCTCACCACTGCTAGGTGAATTGTTTTCATACTTATGCTAAGGGAATTGACCACCTTATTTTCCTTTCCTTTAACATGTTTGATTTCAAAATCAAACTCACTAAGGAGGGCCATCCACCTAGCTTGTATGGCATTGAGCTTTGGTTGGTCAAACAGATATCGCAATCCACAATGGTCTGTCATAAGTACAAATTTCCTTCCCATGAGGTAATGTCTCCACATTTTCAAGGCGTGCACTATGGAAACCAGCTCTAGATCATGGGTCACATAGTTGACTTCGTGCTCATTCAATTTTCAGGATTCATAGTAGACTACACTTCCTCCTTGCATAAGGACTCCTCCGAGCCCTTCCTTACATGCATATGTGCACACGAGGAAGTCGTTTTCAGGATCAACGATTTTCAGCACGGGTGTATGGGTCAGAAGGTGTTTCAGGGATTGAAATCCTTCTTCACATTCTTGTGTCCACATGAATTTATCTCCCTTCTTCTGGAGGGTAGTGATTGGAAAACCAATCTTGGAGAATCCTTTTATAGATCTCCTATAGTATCCTGCTAAGCCCATAAAGGATCTGATATCCGAAACGTCCTTTGGGGTAGGCCATTCCATGATAGACCTGATCTTGTCAGGATCTACTTCTACTCCCTCTTCAGATATGACATGGCCCAAGTAATGTATCTGCTTCTGGAAAAAGTCACACTTGCTAAATTTGGCATAGAGCTGATGTTCTCTTAGCACTTGAAGCACAAGTCTAAGATGTTCCTCATGTTCCTCTCTATTCTTGGAGTAAATTAATATATCGTCAATAAAAACCAGTACAAATTTGTCTTGGAATTTGCTGAGCACATTGTTCATCAAGCACATAAAAGTGGTAGGGGCATTGGTCAATCCAAATGGTACTACCAAAAACTCATAGTGACCATATCTTGTCCTGAAGGTAGTTTTGTGGATGTCTTCACCCTTGATTCAGACTTGATGGTATCCATATCTCAAGTCAATCTTTGAGAAGATGGAAGCACCTCCCAATTAATCGAACATGTCATCGATCCTGGGTAAGGGGTACTTGTTCTTTATGGTTACCTTATTGAGTTGTCTATAATATATGTGCAGTCGGAGGGCACCATCTTTATTTTTCACAAATAAGACTGGTGCTCCCCATGGAGACACGCTGGGCTGGATATAGCCTCTGTCCATCATTTCTTTTAGTTGTAATTTAAGCTCAACTAGATCGGGTGTGCTCATCCTGTAGGGTGTCCTAGACACTAGCACCACTCCCAATGCAAGTTCTATCGAGAAGTCAATGTCCCTTCTCAGAGGTAAACCCGATACCTCTTTCGGAAATACATCTCTATATTCTCTAAGTGTGGGGTGGTCTTCGAGGCTTCGTTTGTCATATTCAACTGATTCCAACACCTGTATCGCATATAATGGACATCCCTTTCTGCAATACTTTCTCATTTGAAGGGCTGGTATTCGTCTCACCGAGACAGGTTTTTGGATCCCTTGAAGGGTTATCCTTCTTCCTTCTTCACTTACACATTCTAAGGTTTTATGGTAACAGTCTAGTCTAGATTTATATGTGGCTAGCCAGTCCATACCAATCAACAGGTCATACGATCCTAGGGGTAATACGTTAAGGGTTGCTTGGGTGGGGAATTCACCCATAGTGAATTGGCAAGCTGGTATGACCTCCGCTACCTTTCTTTTGGTGCCAGTGGCTAACTGTACCAACCATGGCTTGGTGTGTTTATGTGGCTATAATTTAAACTTATCAACAACCTTAGGGGATATATAACTCAAATTTGAACCAGGGTCAATTAGAATAGACACTAGATGGTTGGTGATCATACCTTCCATCTCCACCATTGAAGCTTGGTGGTCATCTTGTTTATTATCCACGACTGCATAAATTAGTGGCATACTCCTGGTCACGTCATTGACGGTGGTAGCTTCTTGAACATTGTAAATTCTCCGACTGTTTTGTTGTCGGTGCGGGCAGTCCCTCAGTAGATGTTCTTCTCCACAACCCCAACATTTTAAGGGTTCTTTCTTCAGGTTATCAATCTTTCATGGGGTAGATCCAAAAGGTTTATTTCTGCTCTGGGAGGGGAAATTCTGCTGGTGTACACTTCGGGTTGGGAAGCTCATCCTTGAGTCCTTTTTATAGTTTTTAAATATTGGGGATTTAAACCCCTTTTTATGGAATCCCGAACTATTCTTCTGCTTCCAGCCTTCACGAGGTTCTGTCCAATGTCCAAGTTGTTCATAACAATATCTTTCCTTTTGGATAGTATCTTCTATGGTCTTTGGCTCGTCAAACTCAATCCTGTTCTGATAGTCCTTAGGTAGTCCACCAATGAATCATTGCACCTTTGCCTTTTCTGCTTTTATATAGGGTACGTACCTCAACAATTCGAGGAATCTGCTGACATATTCCTCTATGGTGCATTGCCCCAGTTTGAGTTCATAGAATTCTTTAGTCTTTTCGTCGAAATACTTTTCCGACAGATACTTCTTCCTGAAGTATTTCTCAAATCGTTCCCAAGATAGGTCTTCTTCATGAATCCCTTTTATGTTCTTAAGGTCTTCCCACCAAATGAAAGCCTTCCCATTCAGGTTGAAAGTGGCTACTTGGGCCTTCAAATTTTCCGAGAAGTCATGGACTCTAAAATACTTCTTTATTCCAAGCTGCCAGGCCTCCGCTTCCTCTGCCTTATTTATTTTGCCATCGAAAGAGGGTGGTTTAGCCTTCTTGAATTCTTCGAGATTATGATATTTGGAATGATCTCGCTTCTTCTGTTTTCTTCGGGAATAAGAACTAGTTCTGCTACTAGAAGATCCCTCCGAGTCACTAGTTTCCTTTCCAGAGGAATCGTCCGACGCTTGTCCCTTATCTCTGGGTGAACCTTTCTCAAGGTGCTTCTCCCAGTGTGGCCACTTAAAGGGCCATGTTTCTGTATCCCAAGTAGGCTTCGACTTCTCTTTGTTTGTCATTGGTCTGCGTGACTGGCATCAGGTCCATGCTGTAATTGTCTTTGTATGTCGGATAAGCTCTGCAACAAGACTGCATTAATCTCCGTTTGCTTCTCTTGCTCTTTTATCAACCTCTCGTTGTTGACCTTGCAACTCTATAGTTCGACAATGAGGCTTCTCACAGTCTCAGCTAGATCTGGAGGGGTTTCTAACGCTCTCCTTTCATCAGACTCTTCGTCTCTATTGTGGGATCCATCCCCCACTTTGTGGTGCATCACCATTCTATGCGTCTGCAATTTCCCGCGGTTGATCGTTCGCTTATTGTGCAAGAAAAACACTTGTTGTTAGTCAACATTATATTCATTCACAATCGACACATAGTTCGTATTTTTCAAATGCATATACATAATATAAATTTTCATTCTTAACTTCGGCTTTTGATAAGGGGGGTTAGGATAGAGAGCTACTCCTTTTAAGAGTACTTCAGATGGAGTTCCTGCGCAACTCATCCATGAGCCCAAGCAAGCCAAGTGTTGTAACCATGCTCTGATACCAATTTGTCACACACCCACTATGGCATAATAGGTTTTTTTTTTTTCCGCCTTTTTCTCCTTTCCTTCTCGAGGGACAGAATCCCCGAGTTCCTACGAGGTCCTAGCGCAGGCTAGCTCTTCCTATCATAACCTTCACTAAACCAATCCACCGGTTATTTAATTGAAAATCGTCATGTACAACTCAAGCACCAAGAGCGGGCTTTGCCTCCATGTGATCATCAATTATGACCCCGGGCCAAGCCAAGAGGCACCGTTCACATTTCGCGACTCAACGATGCCCGAGAGTCCAGTGTTTCGACTCTTCAAACCCCTAAAACCTGAAATCATCCCTTCGTTGAGATCGATGGCTGCAAATATCCCCCCTGATTCGACGGTCCTGGCTGTATCGGGACTTCGGTAACCGGGAGTTCGAAATGCAAGCGAGTTGAGTCTTTCGACTCTTCAAACCCCGAAACCCAAAATTCCAATACATAAGTTCTTGTACGAGATACGACGGTCCTCGATGATATGGATCCAATGGTCCAGATCTCCTCGAAGTTTCATGAACCAGGAGTTCACGATGCAACGACTCTAGAACACCTGTCACTCAAATCCCTGAATTCTGATATGGGAATTCGTGTAGGAGATCAACGAACCTTGTTGATCTGGATCTGACGGTCACTATCCCTCTTGAGCTTAAGGGAATTGAAGGAAACTCAGCCTTAACCCCCTCACTGTCCTATGAGATCCAATGGCTTACGGGGTTCAGAACTTTCCCCGAACTCTGACCGCTCACCACGCGTCTCCTCTGATGGACGGTCCAGATCTTCCCGGAGTTTCGTGAACCGGGATTTCACGACTTGCGAAGATGAGGGGTCTTCCCCTTTGGTCTCCTGGGTGCCGAAACTTATTCACACTAAGCTGATTTAGAGTTTCGCATACCGAGACTTCGTGACTTGTGACGATGAAGGGTCTTGCCCTTTGGTTTCCCGGGTGTTGAAACGTCGAAATGCCAAAACCTATTCACACTAAGCTAATTCGGAGTTTCACATACCGGAACTTCATGACTTGCGACGATGAAGGGTCTTACCCTTTGGTTTCTCGGGTGTCGAAACATCGAAATGCCGAAATGCCAAAACCTATTTACACTAAGCTAATTCGGAGTTTCACATACCGGGACTTCGCGACTTGCGATGATGAAGGGTCTTTCCCTTTGGTTTCTCGGGTGCCGAAACGCCGAAATGCCGAAACCTATTCATACTAAGCTAATTCAGAGTTTCGCATACCGGGACTTCGCAACTTGCAACGACGAAGGGTCTTTCCCTTTGGTTTCCCGGGTGCTGAAACGCCGAAATGCTGAAACCTATTCATACTAAGCTAATTCGGAGTTTCGCATACCAGGACTTCGTAAGTTGTGATGACGAAGGGTCTTTCCCTTTGATTTCTCGGGTGCCGAAATGCCGATGAATGGGTCCGAATACTCCAGGACTTTCAGGACGTTTCCAAGTCCACCCTCCTGCCTATGCAAAGGTTAAGGTCGACGGGCAATAGATCTCCGACAGATCTTTCAGAGGGTTCTTGGGTAAATTATCCCTAGGCTTGTTGACCTGAGTAAAAGTCTTCCTAATTCGCCAAGCTATAATTCGGTGGTAGGGGTAAAGTAAACTCGTGGGTTTACTATCATGGTAGTCCTTTCGAGGGACTCACTTTGACTTTGGAGTGTGAGGAAACTTCCCGAGAGAAGTGCCTTCAGAAAATTAAACCAGGGCATAGCGTGAGCCAAGTAGATAGGACAATTCTCAAGGGAACGGACTCGTATTCTGAACCTACTCATTCTATACATAGACCAATTATGGTCATATAAGTATAAGCATGTATCCATTGTCTCCAAATCAAAACACAGGCAAACACTTCCATACAGAAACCATTTATGAGCGTATAAACATGAGCATGCATTTAATTCAAAAATACAAGACATAACACTTATCAGAAAACACCAGGTGTGATGCGATTGCTGAGAGGGGTGCTCGTTTCCACCTAATCGTAGGCTCAGTGACTCCAAACGGATTTACCACTAGCCACCCCTGAGCTAGACCATGATGCCCGAGGTTCAATTTTCTACTTCCGGCTCAACGAAAGTCAAGGACGAAGGTTACTCTCCTTCTCCTCTGTTCAGAACCCCCTGTGTTTCCAAAGTTTCTCCAGTTCTTCCCCGCGATCCCTGTCGTGCGCGTTCTCTCTTCCTCCTTACCACACTTCCTCTCTTGCCTTTGCTCTACAAGATTGCATGTGGCACAAATTTCCCCATCCGCGGTCAGGTCTGGGAGATGTTACGAATGGGCGGTTCACTCCCATCCCCTCATTAACTCTTGAGGAGCCTCCCCACCTACCAATTTGACGAAAAATCCATTCCTGGGTCAGAGAGTTGCTTTGGTATTTGAGCAAGTAAACCCAATACGGTACTGGCTCGGTGGAAGTTAACGCAACCATTTCAGGTCCCTTCCACCACCTCTCATTAGCCATTGTGGTCTCTTTTAGCACATCCCCCTCCTAGAAGCCATGCAACACATATTCATAACATAATTTACATTCATCGACCTTTCATAAAAAGGTCTGTCAAATCAAACATTCACGTCTTTGATTTTGCCATAGTTCTTGGCCAATATAGTTATTTTTACAGACTGGGGGAAATAGGATGTTACACAGAGGAACCCTCATTATTTACAGTCATGGCCACCTCAGAATCCTTCAGGGATGCTATTAAGGAACAATACTATTATAACCCTAAATTGCACCATACATGCTTACCTGGCATCAGGCCATCTCTTATCTCTTCTTTGTTAAAGCATTGCTGAACAACTCTTTGAAAATCCTCTTTTATAAAGGACCACATGCCCTACTCCATTACTGCATGCGTGTACACGCTGGCTAACCCAAAACAACTCGCGTGGACCGACAACAGCACGAAAAAAGGAATGTTGCCGACGAAACACAAAAGCTATGGGTGAGTTAACTTAAACTCCCGGCCATGCATGGCCGAGGGTTCATCGAAATACCTAGCTCCTTCCAGCCTATAAAAGAAGGAGTAGGGGTCCCATTTGGAAGGAGAAAAAATATAGCAAAGAAACTCTGCCCATTTGCGTATTCCCATTGTCCCAACCCTTTAGCCTTTCTTTGTGCCAAAGGAGATACAAAGCAAAGCAGTTGGAGGATAGTAGAAGAGGAGCCCAGGATCAGGTTCGCGGAGTGGTGGCTGGTCTCAACCTTTGTAAGTTGGCTCATTCAAAGTAATAAAGAAAATGATTTTCCCATCCCAATTCATGAACTTTTTATAGTTTGATTAGTATATGTTTGGATTTCTAACGCGTTAGTATATAAGTAGGATGCATGTGTAGTTGTTGTTTGTCTTGTATGCAGGTCATTTTTGGAAGGAGTATTGCGAACAAGTAATCAAGTACAATGAAGGATCGACATCAAACGTCGGGAACGAGGTAGGTTGATCTTTCCATGAATTTACTAAGAAAAGGGGATTTAAATATAGGGATGAAGGTAGAAAGTAGTTTTTCTTCGGTCATATCTGCATGCAAAGTCTAAACCCTATTTGCTAGTCCGTAGGGAGATTTCTCTCACAACAGAGTTGGTGACCATACTGGGGATAATCTCTAAGGGTTCCTGGAATTTTATTTAGTTTTTGGGTAGTTTTAAAGACTAGTTTTTCTTGCCTGTTTTTTCTTTTAGTTTCTGTAAGGTATGAGCTGGCAGAGAGTCTGGTTTTCCATACCAGTTTTCTCTGATTTGCTTCACTATGTTTGTCAGGAGCCACAGAGATACACACGACCTGCATAAGGTCTGCACGCGTGTACCTGCGCCCTACTCTCTTACAACCTGTGTGCGAACGCTAGCTGAGGAAGTAGCAGTAGCGTGTAGAGTCCATGGAATTTTGGAGGCAGTCATCCTCTTCCTTGTCAGAATCAGACATTCTTAGGGGTTTTCTGGAATTCTGTCTGAGTCTTGGTTGTTTGCAGTCCTATCTCAGATTGTTTTTGCTTTATCATTTTTTCCTTACATTATTTGTTTTTCTGTTAAAAAGAGTGTCCAAGCCTTCAAGGGATCCTGGTTATCAATATCAGTGGTCTCTTCCTGGTTTGGGTTGTCTGTTTTCATTTTTTCTTAGAGTTTAGATATACACGCGGCCTGTACAAGGTTAGCCCGGGTGTACACGCCCTCTGTCTCTATCCAGCGCATGTTCGCACGTGTGCTGTTAGATTAACAGTCGCGTGCTTATACATGATATTTTTTGTTGAGGGTAAGGCAGTCATCCTTTCCCTTGATAAGAATTATTCCTCTCAGGTGTTTTGAATCTCTGTCTGAGTAGTCAATAGCTTAGGATTAATCTTACCCTCAGCCTACTTTTGCTCATTTAAAAAGTTGTCATAAAAATAAAAGATTTTTTCAAGGTTTTTAGACAAGTGTGAGAGTCATTTTAATTTTTTTTTTTGCTAGTGTGTGATTTTTGACCTGATTCTTTGCGATCTGCGATTAGGCCAGAATTGTTTTTCTTGGTTTTTTCTTGTTGACATTTTTTCCTTTTTGCTTTATCAAGCATTTAAATAAATAAAAAAATCTCTTTTCATTTTCTTGTTTGGTTGAAGAGTGTGTTTCTGCATTATTAGCCAGGGAAAAGTCATTTATTTCATAAGTTTTTGCAATGTACTTAGATCATAAGTAGCTTGTAGTCAAGTGAAATTTCTTTTGAGTTTGTTGTTCAAAATCTTAGAAAATTAAAGAAATTTATTTTGAAAAGTTGTTGAAATTTTGCATTAAGTAAAAGTTTTGTTTCCAGCTTTTTTATTCATTTTTTGCTTTCGTCTTTTACACATCATCAGTTTCACTTTCATACCCCTTGATGTAAGACAAAGCCATAAAATTAACGCTAAATTTAAAATCTACTAGACTTTTATGTTTGTAGGGTCCACCAACTAGTTCAGGATTAGGGCCTTGGATTAGGTTGGAGAGGAAACTCTTCAAGGCCATTTAAAATCAAACATGGGAGTCTGAGTTAGGGAGTGTCTAAGTCCAATGCCGTGAAATTTATCTAGGACCCCCCTCTAACACAGGGGATAAACATGAGGTCGCGTGCGGAAAGGTAGCGGAGATAACCCCTCCAAAGTTGGACCAATCGTAGTGGATAACACATATAGAGGGCTTGTTTTGGAATTCCGTCGTTTGCATTTTCCACGGAGCTTCGTGGGTCTCGAATCTGTTTGAGGTCCTCAATTGTCTTCCATACCATTTTCTCTCGATACCCTTCACATGTTTTGGGCTCGTTACCTTGCTCATTGTGGTCTACCCATCTTTTGACTGTACCCGCCTGGTGACTGTTCACGCGCTGGCAACCTAGTTGCCAATCTTTTTTAGGGACATACACAGGTGACTGTGGGGGTATACCACGGTACCTAGGACAGACATCGGACCACACTTTGCAGAGTATACCCGGAGGGTGCTTCCGTGTTCGAGTTGCACTTGCACCAGTAAGTTTCTCCAGTGTTGGTTGTTGTAACTGTTCTTCCAATTAATTTAGTGTTTGCCTGTCTTATCTTCAAGTGACTTTTTTTAGTGTGTGTTACTTTTGAACGTTTAGACTACCTTAGAGTGTTTTGGATCTTCTCACATAGTGGAAGATCCCAAGATCCATCGGTCACGAAGGCTTCTTGGCCTGCCGTCGGTTACACTGGAGCCACTCCCACCACCATTAAGGTGAAAGCTAGACCAACAAGGGTCTTTTTAAGTGACCGAGTTACAAGCCATTGTGCCCGACCAACCCCGGGAGGAATCGACCATTTTGGACCTTGAAGCAACTGCTCTTGGCCCAGTTGAAACCCCAACCACTGATTTCCTAGCACCTTTCATCGTACCAATTCAATTTTACGAGCGCCAGACAGTGTTGCACACAACAATGGAAACAAATGTTGTTACTCCTTCTGGGAATTCTTCAATTCCCACTAGGGTTGTCACCACATGAGAGATTTCACCTCCTAACCCACTGTCGTCGGTCCGATCCACCATGGTCTTGACCGCTTCTACATCGCATAGTGGTCTGATCCCGTCTTTGGCCGTGACCACAACCCCTTTCACACCAAGTGCAACAGGCCCTCCGTTCTCATACATGATGCCTAGTTCAGGTACAAGTCCTGTACTTTCCTACTCCACTTTACAGACTTTAGGTCTGGGGGCAGGGAGCTCTAGCACTCCTTTGCAAGGTCACATGGGGGGCACTCCTACTCCTTTTAACACTTTCCCTTATGGAGGAGGTCATATCCCTCCTTCGTCCCCTTCACTCGGTGGCTCACATCAGCAATCCGCTGGGAAACCTACACACAATAGTTTATTTGGAGCGGGGAGTCAAGGACCACCTTCGCATGGTATGCCGGTAGGTTCGACACCGTTTTCTTTAAACGAAACGTTTGGTAATAATGCCTTTTCGTTCGTCGCTTTCCCAATTGGGGGCAATCCCATTTTTGGACAATCGACTCCTATGCAGGGTACTATTCCTGCACAGGGGGCAAACCTAGGAACTTCTTCCGCATCAGGGCCTTGGAATTCTTGGCAGGGCTCCATTCCCTCGTCCGGAATGCCAATCTGGGGTAATTATTTCCACAATCAATGGAACCCCAGATAAACTACTATGCTTATCCCCACGGGACCAGCATGGGGTAATCCTTCCCAAAGTCCTTCGACTATAACGCATGCACAACAATCTATGTCCTATTTGGGAAATCAACTGATGATATCTCCACATATGCAAAATCCATACGCTAGCCAGGGCCATCGTTTCTACCAGAATCCGAGCCAGCAGCTAAAATTTTCCTAGCAACCTGGTGCCAGTCAAACTCCAGGCCCCTTTTTCCCAGGTTATCACCAACAACCCAAACTACCTTTCCTGACGACTTTACACTTGCCAGATTTGACAAGGTTGTTGAATGACCTTATTTGTCATGATCTGTGTTGGCCTCCTATGCCGACGAAGTTGCCTTTGGACATTCCAAAGTTCGAAGCCAAGCCTAACAAAGATTCAGGAGATCATGTGACTACCTTCCATCTTTGGTGCTCATCTAATTCATTGAAAGATGGCTCCGTACAGTTGCGATTGTTTCAATGTACTCTTATTGGGAGTGTCGTGAAATGGTACATTGAGCTCGATCGCTCAAGATACTCTTCTTTTAGCGAACTGGCGATGGATTTCCTGAACCATTTCCAGTTACCTGTGAGATACGACGCTGGCACAGAGTTGCTCACCAATTTCGAACAGACAACAACAAACCATATCTCTGATCACATCCGAGAATGGAGACGTCGAAAGAGTTTAGTCAAGGTACCAGTCCCACCAGCATTCCTGCTTGAGTGGTTCCTTAAGTCTTTAGTCCCGCATTATCCAAAGACGTTGCGATGTCAAGATTTTTCTCCAAAGAAGACGCCATCATGAGGGATCAACAGTTTGAGCTCATCTATTCTCAATTCGGTTTATTATACAACATCTTTCCAGATGCGCCACGTTCAATACTGGATAAAACTAGACAGAGAGTTGGACCACATGCCAATGGTATTGTTGGTTCAGCACAAACCAAGTCCGCTGAGAAATTGACGAAGTAGTTGTAGCAGTTATCTATACAACACACAACGGCCAGCCAAAGTACTGCTTTGGATGCTCCCCCTACCAAAATGTCGGAGGTACACACACTGCAGTCAACTAACCCAAAGGCCACCCAACAGCCTGAAGGGAAGAAAAAACAACGAAAGAAGGGTAAGGGGGATAAAAAACCCACTGATAATGTTGGCGGGGACAACACTGAAAAATGGAAGGCGAGGTATCCATGCAACTTGTGTGCAGAAGACCACCCGACCCATCTATGTCCTCGACTTGCAGAGGCCCAAAAATTTCTCATGCAACAACAGTAGACGGTGTTGACTAATCCATTTCAACATGGGCAAAATCTAACTCAAGCCTCTGTAAGCACAAAAGGGGGTAGCCAAGAACCATGTGCACCTCCGAACAACCCCACATCTACAAACGTATATATGGTTAGGGGTGATGCTTTTATATCGACTAGAGCGCACGACTATAGTAAACCAAACACTTCTAATAAGGGTAAAGAAGCCGACCTCCCATCTCTTCCTCTACAGATTGAGAAGACGTTGGGAGAAACAATGACATGCATCCCAAAAGGTGCATTTAAAAAATCTTCTCATAACCCAAACGCAAGGGCCACCCAGAACTACTCTGTGGTGGAGGATTTATCACAAACCCCTTGTGCGATGTCCGCTTTGGAAGTCCTCCAAATCTGCCCTTCTCAGAGGAAAGCCTTGTTAACCGCTTTAGGCTCTACCGAGACTTGTAATCCGGGTACAATCATGTTGGATACAACCGAATTAAAACCTCATCTACCTTACCATGTGGTGTTTCAGATAGTAGTGGCTTATCCCACGAAAACTTTTACTCGGAATATCTTCCGCACGGTGGTTGATGAGGGCGCCTCAACAGGCGTTATGTTGTTGGCATGTTGGAAGGCCATTGGCTAGCCCGTTTTGTCTCCATCACCTACTCTTCTCACTTCTTTCGACGGTCGGTCGTTCCGACCACATGGCATCGTTCCTTCTTTCCCCGTGCAGTTAGGAGGAAAGACCATGTGTGTCGAAGTAGAGGTAGTCGATACTCCCCTCGACTATAACCTCTTGTTAGGATAGAGTTGGACTTATGCTATGCAAGTTGTGGTTGCTACAATTTTCTGGGTCTTGTTGTTTCCACATGAGGGCCAGATAGTGACCATCGATCAATTGTCTTTCTCCATACCTGACCCAGCTTTGGGGGCATCCACGGTCCCGATGATTGATAATCCTCAACCAGGTGTTGTCAGCGTAGGAGTTGGTTTGTGCCCATCCTTGATGGGTACCTTCGATTACCCACCCCCTCACGGTGATATCAAATTTATATCCAATCACCATAAGGTTGAGATTTTTCAAGTTTCGTTGTTCCGCACGACTTACTTCGAGGATCCGTGGATACTTCCTTCCCCATCGGCCACGATGGATGAGACAGGGCACCCAAGCATGTCCATGCCCTTGTCTTTCGCTGAAGTAGCATACTCTTTAGTCCAGCACACTTCAGCTAACCCTGATCCGACTCCTGCACAAGAGTTAGATCTGCTTCTAGAGCCTATTTGGGCTCAGGATTCTCTCACTAACACTGATTCATTAGACTTAGTCTTGCCTTCTGACGAAGCAGTAATCGAAGCAATGACTAGTCCGGGCAAACCTTGGGAAGATCTTCATCACAGATCATATTTTCTCCCAGAGTTAAGCTGAATCGAAGCAGGAGAATTCACCATGACCATGACAGGAGATCAGTCATGCCCTATTAATCTCTTAGCTACACACGAAATTTATGCTGAGGGCAATATGGAAACTATCGTTGAAACTGTACCGATCAATATCTCCCGAAACCCTGGCATCATGGAGAATGTCTTCGTCAAAGCGGATTGCTCCCCTGAAGAGATTCAAATCTACACAGATCTTTTCAAAGAATTATGCGACGTGTTTGACTGGTCTTATGAGGACATGCCAAGTATTGATCCAAAAATAGTTGAACATGAAATCACAACTTATCCTGATGCCAAGCCTGTTCGACAGAAGCTTCATCTAGTTAATCCTAAGAAAGAAGTAGCCATCAAGATTGAGGTTGAGAAATTGCTAAACACAGGTTTTATCTATCCTATCCATTTGACCCAATGGGTGTCAAATCCTGTGCCGGTCAATAAAAAACAAGGCATGATTCATGTATGTACCAACTTCCATGATTTGAACAAGGCATGTCCCAAAGATAATTTTTCAACACCATTCATCAACCAGATCATTGATGAATGTGCTAGTTGCAAAGCCTTTTCTTTCATGGATGATTTTTTGGGATATAATCAAATCCAAATCAAACTCGAAGACCAACACAAAACGACATTCATTTGTCCTTGGGGTACATTCACATATTGTAAGATGCCTTTTGGTCTTAAAAATGATGGGGCCACCTTCCAGCGAGCCATGTCTTTTTCTTTTCATGATCTCAAGCATATAGTCGAGGCCTATCTAGATGATTTAGCATCGCGATCTCACAAGAGAACGGATCATCCCACACACCTTAGACTTATCTTCGAACGTTGTCACTACTTTCAGATTCGCTTGAATCCAAACAAGTGTAGCTTCTGCGTAACGTCAGGACATTTGTTAGGTTTCATCATATCAACAACAGGGATCATGGTCAATCCTCTCAAGGTGGAGGCAATAATCCAGTCCCCCCCCCATGCACAATCCTTCAACTGCAGAGTCTACAAGGCAAGGCAAACTTTTTACGACGCTTCATCGCCAACTATGCCAATATCACCAAGGGCTTTATGCGTTTACTGAAGAAATACATCCCCTTTTACTGGGACGAGGCCGCTCAACGCTCTTTCGATGCATTAAAACATGCCCTCACAACTGCCCCTTTGCTACGACCACCTAACTATAACAAAGATTTCTTATTATATCTGGCTGTCGCAGAGTCAACCATTGGCATGGTTTTAGTTCAGGAAGATGACTTGTTCTCAGAATACATGATCTATTACCTGAGACGAGGCCTCGTAGGACTGAAACTTAATTATTCTCATATCGAAAAACTTGCGTTGGCAGCAATTCATGCTATTCAACGGTTCCGTCATTACGTTCTGTTTCACAAGACCACCATCATTGCTGTCGTGAATCCATTTTAGTGCATGTTGACACGACGGGTAATAGGCGGAAAAATCAGTAGATGGATGGTCATCCTCCAGGAGTTTGACTTAGAATTCGTTTCAGCAAAGTCCAAAAAGTCATTGGTCTTCGCAAAGCTTATTTCGAAACTTTTGGTTGAGTCAGGTGACGTTGTGCCTGAAGAATCGCCTATCTGGGGAGATATGTTTTTGATCACATCTTTGGATCCTTGGTACGGATATATACTTATCTATCTCCAGACTTTGAAGTGCCCCACTTCTACTTCTCGTGATGAGCGTCGACGTATATGCCATCAGGCTAAGAATTATATCATACTCGATGATACATTGTATCGAAGAGGTGTAGACTACATCCTACGTCGATGTCTCACTCATGAGGAGGCAGTTATCGTGCTTAACGATTGTCATACCGGAGCTTGTGGCGGTCATTTGTCTGGGTTGGCGACAACCCAAAAGATTCTACGAGCAGGTTACTTCTATCCGACACTTATCAAAGATTGTATAGAATCGGTCAAGAAGTGCCATCCGTGCCAAATATTCTCTCAGAAGATGAGGGCACATCCCGCTCCCATGTTTCCTGTCATCATAGTTGGTCCCTTCACCAAGTGGGGATTGATTACACTACTTGCAAACCCCCTTCAGCAAGGGGGCATCACTATATCATCGTAGATGTCGACTACTTCACAAAGTGGGTGGAAGCTATGCCAACATTTAAAGATGATGGAGAGACTGCAACTCTCTTTTTATTCAACCAGATCATAGAAAGGTTCGGCGTCCTGAGAGAGATTGTTATTGACCATGACAGTCACTTTCAGAACCAAATGATGAATGAATTAACATCAAAGCTTGGGTTATGGAAAGAGCATTCATCACCCTACTACCCCCAAGCCAATGGGAAGGTGGAAGCTGTAAACAAAACTCTTAAGACCATTCTACAACGAACTATCAACTTGGCCAAGTCAAATTGGCATTTGATGTTATACTCGACATTATGGGCTTACCTAACATCTATTAAGACTGCAACTAGTTTCTCACCTTTTCAACTCATTTACGGGCTAGAGGCAGTCTTGCCCATCGAATATCAGATCCCGTCTCTAAAATTGGTAGTACAATTATTGCCACACTTCTCCACTTGAAGAACGGTTAGTATACCTTGAGCAGCTCAATGAGAAAGATCGTGATGCGGCCCTGGCCAACGAGGCTCACAAACATAAGGTCAAGTGTCAATATGATAGGTCTGTTCGTCCTCAGATTTTCTCTGAAGGCGACCTTGTCCTAGTCTATGACCAAGATAAGAACCCCCTGGGGGCAGGAAAATTCAAACCTGTGTGGTTCAGATCTTTTATCATAAAAGAGGTATTAAAAAAGGGCGCCTATCGTCTGGTTGATTTCGAAGGGAATGCTTTGGCAGAGCCTAGAAATGGGCTCTACCTCAAGAAGTATTACTCATAGGCAGGTCACTGTGGGTAACTTTTTGTAACATATGTATAGTCTTTGTACTATTACTTTTTAGTTTCTTTTAAGTGTTATGGACATATCATTGATGTTATCTTTCGTCACTGTGGCAGATGTCAAGTGATTTCGAGGTGTTCGTTGGGTATGCAGACGGTGCTAGTCGACACACTCGGAGGCTTGGCTCCGTAGCTTGGGTAATCTTTACACCTCAAGGCTAGTTGTTATCTTCCAGAGGTATATGCTTAGGTGACACCACAAATAATGTCGCCGAGTATAGTGCAGTTATTGAATTACTTTGTGACGCTTTGTCATTGGGTATCTCTCATCTCTGGGTCTATCTTGACGCTCAACTGGTTGTGTCTTAGTTAAATAGAGTATACCGGGTTCATGATCCAACTTTATACTGACGATTCCTTAGGGTACTTCTGTTGGAACGAAACTTTGATTATGTTACATATTTTCATGTTCCTAGGAGATTAAACCAAATTACGGATACTCTAGCTAATCAAATTTTAGATTGGCATCTTGTACACATATGAAAGAACATTGACATAAGCATGTAAATACATTTTTTAACACGTGATTCATAAGACACAAAAGACCAAAAAACCATATATAATATCATAAAGTAACCAGAGTACATAGACGGATGCAAGTGCCTCAAAAATAGGACCAATAATGAGTCACGGGGCTTATGCCCTCAAAAAATATATACAAGTAGTGCTCGTGGCACGTAAAATGTCTAAATAGGTTCAGGGCCTATGGGCCCTGTTATACTGGTCCACAACATGGGGTAAATTCCTAAACAATCTGACCCACGTCCGAGGTGCCCCCACTACATGAGGCTACATGGATGGCGGCAGGTCCTCAATCTCTGCCATCAAGACTGTGCGAGTGAGTGCAGTAAAGTTCTGCTCAACTCGTCTAAGTAGCCTCTTAGCCTCCTCGGTTGGGAGGTCTCCTGCTACTGCTAGTCCCCCGACAACGACAGCTGTGGCCCCTGACCGAGGACGACACCTATTCCTTGCATAATCGATAGGTCGCACTGGTCCCACATTTGCATGCAACATATGTATATCCGTCAAATACTCTGGCATAAAAAAAATAAAAAAAATGATATATATAACAAAAACGACATAAAAATTACATTTACAACAAAAAAAAATACAAAGGTGGAGACTTACCCATCTCCCCTTGCTCCTCACCAGAAGGCACGGGTATCTCAGGATCTCTCAAAAAGTCCATCCCTGCATATGGGTAATTTTTTATCACAGGGATCTGCCGTGACAGCCATGCAAAAAAGTCATCATCGAAGGACTCATTGGTCCTTCCACCACCCTATCGCGGCTGTAATACTGCCCATCTACATACAACAGGAAAAGAGGCCTGATGTCCTCGTACCACTACCCGAGGACTAAAACTCAGAACTCTCTCGAAAAAGAATGAACACAAAATAGTCCCGAACTCGAAGTTCCTTTGTGTCCGTTGACGACAATCTGTCAATTGCCTATTCATACACTCCAGTAGTGTGGTACTCCAGTCGAAAATGTGTGCATTCAAGCACTAGACAACACAGTTCATCTATGCGCGGGACACCTGATGTAAGGCCATTGAACCGGTAATCCGCCCAATGAACAATAATATCGCTTGCAGCGATAGGTTAGTAATCTTACTTATAGGCACTTGGGAGCTCAAACGGTTTGTCCCAACCTCACAGTGCAAGGCTATCAGTTCTACTATGTTATGCGGCCCCGACGGAAACGTCCTAAAGTTGACTGGTTCCCCTCTCCTTGAGAGGCCAGTCAAAAAGTAGATATCCTCAGTGGTGAGCACCAGTGATTTCCCCTCTAGCATAAAAACCTCTGCATCAGGGTGCCAATAGTCAACCAAGGCATTCAATAACCTCAGTTGCGCCTGCATAAAAGGACATAGGAAGAACTTTAGAAAACCACATTTCATTAATGCAACCATGGCGTTCGGATCTCCCGTAACCAACTCACCAACTTATTTGTGCCCCTTTTCCCTCCATTGGACATACATCCTGCCAAAACAACAAGGTTCAGGAGGGTGAGTGAGTGTTTATTTATTTATTTTTTGTTTATAAAGGGAGGTCCACGTGTGTTGTCTAGGTGACATTCGTGTGTACACGCGAGCAGGTTTTACTCTGCCCGAGTGTACACGCGGCCTGTCCAGAGACAACCCACGTGGACCTAGGGACGACCTTTTAAAGGTCGACGCCCACCCAAAAAATGAAATGAAAAGCAAAAATCAAGAATTGAAATGAAAAGAAAAAATCAAGAATTGAATAGCTAGATAGGGGAGTTTGTTCTTACTTGGTCCAGACGGAAGTTCGTTTTGTCCACTGTAGCTCCCCGAATCACCATTTTTATCAAAGGGGGTCTTTTGGCTCCAGAGTCAATTTCCAAATCAGCAATGGTGATAATGAGCTGCCAGCTTCTATTTATAGACTTTTTGGCCTCTTTTTGTCACTTTTTTGGCCTCCCTTATCATTTTCTTTATACCAAAAACCATTTAGAGTGATTTAGGAGTTGCATCAGAGGGATTTGATCGGGTATTGGGACAGTTTTAAGGAGTTTTGAGTATTTTCAACGATCCTTGAAATTTTTTCCAAGAATCAACTCGAGCATATAGGTTAGGTTACTACCCTGACTTTTGTATCTCATTGTCTTTTTCCTCTACCATAGAATCGATCCCATCAAGTTGTGACACATAACCATCATATTTGCTTTAGAAGTGTCTCAACTTGGTGATAGAGCTTACCAGAACATGGATGCCCTAGGTAGATCTTGGTTGCATTATGGTGTCCATGCCGTCTATAAAACATTGTAGGCTCAGGAGTCCTTGTAATTTTTCCTGAATACGAGTTTGAGCCTCATTTGCATGATTCTTCTTCGCTCTTGACCTCACCCTCAGGACTCCCAAAAAATAACGGGTCTCCTTTTAAGCCCTTTTTAGACCCTCTAAACATGAAAAGATTGTCGAGCGATCTTATGGTCTGTCACGCTCATTAAACTGAAATTTGAAGTCACATCTGTTCGGCGGTAGTTTACCCCTTTTTCGGTCCAGACGATCAACTGTACGAACAAAGGTATACTCTATAGAACTTCCGTTTTTTAGAAGAGTACTCTCAGGTATAATTTTATCCCTTTTTCGGGCCTAAGGGACTAAACTTATGAAAAAAGGAACCCCCACGGAGTCCATAGTTAAGCTCTTTTTAGACTCCCTAAAATTGAAAAGATCACTGAGTGACCTTATTCTTTCACACTCGTTAAATTGGTCCAGAAGAATATTCCTGACGGAGTCCATAGTTAAGTTTTTTTCAGACTCCTTAAAAATGAAAAAATGGCCGAGTGATCTTGTCTTTATCACACTCGTTAAAATGGTTTTGAATAAACGTCTTGTCGGTGCTAGTTTACCCCTTTTTCGAACTGACTAGACTACCTTCAAAAAAGGTACCCCAATGGAGTCTCCTTTTATGTTTTTCCAGACTCTCTAAACATGAAAAACTACCCAGATTACCTTCTCTGGGCTCATTAAACTTACATCGAAGGATGTTACCGTTGTGTGTTTTGTTAACTGCGTTTGCATACATTCTATGTCAGCCTAGTAACAGTTTGCTTCTGCGTTTTAACACCCTTGGTCCTCGGAGGATTTTTCCCGAGTATCATTATTCTGAACATCAGTCTTGACCTTGTGCGTTGAACTTGTATGTTTACAACACTCGTTCCTCCTTTGTAACATAATATTCCTTTATTCTTTTTCCAAAACTATTGAAAAGGACAAAAAAATCAAATATACCCCAAAAAGAGGAAGGGAGAAGTATTTTCTTTATTAGCAACATAATGAGTCACCCTTGGATAAAGCACATCTGTCCATTTGTTCATCAAACCCTGGGATTTAATATGACCTTAGGAAGTTGTTCTCGCTACATAGAGTTGTGTCCTCCCCTGTTTGGTTATTCATCCAAACATATGGAGAGTTTGCGTTGCCTCCTGCCTCGTAAACTTATGTTAATGACATGATGCCTGAGTCTCATCATTTGTCGTGCTATTGTCCAAGGGAAGTTTGTCACCAAGCCTGAGTCGGCCCCTCTGCATTTTTGTCTCTTGCCCTCATGCCCGACCATCCTGAATGTCCAATCAAGTCCTTGTTTGAAATCAATGAAGCCTTCAGTCTGATCATCAAGTCCATGACTGACGAGCCGTCGAAGACCTTTGGGTAGTGCAGTCGTACACTCATATTACACTCCTACCTGAGTTTGGAAGATTTTGAAGTTGTTGCTCGAGCTCTGAAGACCTCATCTTTAGCCATCGGGCCGAATCAAATTCTAGAAGATGGATACTCTATATGCATATCTTTCTGATTTCGAGATGTAGCTCCGTTGTGTATTGTTCACAGCTACTATTTATATAGTTATATGACATGGATCTACAGTGTATTTGATTGGTAGCCATGATTCTATTTTATCATGAGCATGGGTATGACCGCCTCGGTGAGACATTTGTTATTTTGCAGACGACGCCTCCCTGTTCCTGATCCTTGGGCTCAATCGCTCGGCACATCAGTGAAGATTGGTAATGTATTTCGGCCATCAGATTCTCTTCTGACCTCACACATTAGGGGGCATCTGTTATAACCCTAAATTGCACCATACATGCTTACCTGGCATCAGGCCATCTCATATCCCTTCTTTGCCAAAGCACTGCTGAACAACTCTTTGAAAATCCTCTTTTATAAAGGACCACACACCCTACTCTATTACTACACGCGTGTACACGGTGGCTGACCCAAAACAGCCCGCGTGGACCGACAAAAGCAGGAAAAAAGGAAAGTTTCCGACATAACACAAAATCTATGGGTGAGTTAACTGAAACTCCCGGCCATGCATGGTCGAGGGTTTGTCCAAATACCTAGCTCCTTCTAGCCTATAAAAGAAGGGGTAGGGGTCCAATTTGGAAGGAGAAAAAATATAGCAAAGAAACTCTGCCCATTTGCATATTCCCATTGTCCCAACCCTTTAGCCTTTCCTTGTGCCAAAGGAGATACAAAGAAAAGCAGTTGGAGGACAGTAGAAGAGGAGCCCAGGATCAGGTTCGCGGAGCGGTGGCCAGTCTCAACTTTTGTAAGTTGACTCATTCAAAGTAATAAAGAAAATGATTTTCCCGTCCCAATTCATCAACTTTTTATAGTTTGATTAGTATATGTTTGGATTTCTAACCCATTAGTATATAAGTAGGATGCATACGTAGTTGTTTCTTGTCTTGTATGCAGGTCAACTTTGGAAGGAGTATTGCGAACAAGTAATCAAGTACAACGGAGGATTGACTTCAAACATCGGGAACGAGTTAGGTTGATATTTCCATTCATTTAGTAAGAAAAGGGGATTTAAATCTAGGTATGAAGGCAGAAAGTAGTTTTTCTTCGGTCATATCTACATGCAAAGTCTAAACCCTATTTGCTAGTCCGTAGGGAGATTTCCCTCACAACAAATACTAACATGTCGGAAGTTATGACGACTTGTATACCAAATGGACCACACTGCAGCAAGAAAGAGACCAAGCAGTGCCAGATTTCACAAATATCTTCCATACCTTGCACAACAAGCTGGGTATCAAAGATTCAGAGTGACATCTGGTGCTCAATTATCATGGTGCTATGCATAGATACATCCAAACCAAAATGGAATTTATGGACATCTCATCCTTGGGAGTCGCCTATTGATATGCCGTCAAAATCAAGAAGAAGCTCAAACAAAAGACGCGACAATTTGGGCCTGGGAACCCCTCACAACAAAAGCTAGGAAAGGGTGGCCCCAACCCACAGAACAAAGGATAGAGCAAAGATGCACAATATCAGGACAACCAGCCCAAGCCACAAACAAAGAAGGACATCGGAAAGACAAAGAAGGACATCGGAAAGACAAAGAAAGATATTGGGAAGTGGTGCGACTTCCATAAGAGCCCTTAGCATAACATTGCTAACTGCCACTCAAAGCAGTCGCTGGTGGCTGAAGTGAAACCTATGAATCAGATGCAGGGTCTGACTCTGAGCCAAAACAAGAAAAGGGAAGGCATATCATTGACGCAGAACCCAATGCCACCGTTGTACCACCAAGCTCCATCCTGGTGAACCAAATGATCCAAAAGAAGGAGAGCATCTCTTCCATTCACATATGTGGGTAAAAGGCATCTTGCTACACTTCATCATTGATAGCGGTAGCCAAAATAACCTCATCTCAGTAGAGGTTGTCAAGCGGCTGGCCCTGCCGACAACACCACAACCACAACTCTACACCATTGGATGGCTCTACCAAGGAAGCGATCTCCGCGTTAGCCAACAATGTCGACTGTCGTGTGACATCAAGCCCTTCAAAGACGAGGTATTGTGTGATGTTTCTCCTCTCTAAGTTTGTGATGCTCTTTTGGGACAACCCTAATTATGGAAACATCATGTTGTATATGAGTCTAGGCCTCGTAGTGTTATTATTACTTTGAACAAGAAATTGTACAGGATACCTGAGGCAGTACCACCTAGTGTTATTTCCTTGATCTCTGCTAAGCAATGCAGGAAGGTCATATCTCAGATGGATAAGTTTGTATTCTTCATGATTCGCTCTCAGAATAAGCAAAAGATCACAGCCACATCCAGGGTCTCTGTGACCGACCTCTCCACATAGCAGAAGCAAGTAGATAAGGTCATGGAAGAATACTCATATATCTTCTCCTCACCTACTGGGGTACCTCTGCACTACCAGGTCAAGCACCACATTGACTTGACCCCAGACACACTGCTGCCCAATGGGCCAGTCTATCGCTACTCTCTATTAGAGAATGAGGAGATCAAGCGACAGATCCAAAAACTGCTCCACAAGGGGCACATCCATCCTAGGTCATCACCTTGCGAGAGCCCAATCTTGTTGGTACCAAAGAAATATGAAACCTGGCGACTCTACATTGATTATCAGGCTCTGAATAAAATCACGGTCAGAAACTGGTACCAGATTTCCCGAATCGACGACCTCCTTGATCAACTCAAGAGGGACAAATACTTCAGTAAGAGTGATCTAAAGTATGTCTACCACCAGGTCCTGATAGAACAAATAGATGTATGAAAGACCGCCTTCAAGTCAAAGGAAGGCCTTTTTGAATGGTTGGTCATGCCCTTTGGTTTGACAAATTCTCCAACCACTTTCATGAGGATGATGAACGATATCATGTGACCATTCACCAATACTTTTGTAGTGGTGTATTTGCATGACATTCTCATTTACAACAAGACTTGGGACGAACACTTGCAACATATTCAGTAGGTTATGCACACCCTACGACAACACAAGCTATATGCCAACTTGGAAAAATGCTCCTTCGGCATGGACAAGGTCCATTACCTGGGCTAAAATGTTGATCAACATGGCATACATGTGGATCCATCCAAGATCCAATTCGTCCATGACTGGCCAGCCCCAACCACACTCACTGAGCTTCGAAGCTTCTTGGGCCTTTCCAATTTCTACCACAGGTTTGTGTTGGGATTATCCCATATTGCATGGGCCCTCAACCAAATAACCAGGGGTGGTGGTAAGGCAAAATTTGCATGGGGTCGGTCCCAACAACAAGCCTTCGATGATTTGAAGCAACGCTTATGATCAGCCCCAATACTTTCACTACCATACCTGCAACAACCCTTTGAGATCGAGACAGATGCTTCAGACTATGCTGTGGGTGTCATTCTCACTTAGCATGACCACCCTGTGGCCTATCATAGTTAGACAATATCATATGTTTTGCGTAAGTACCCTACTTAGGACAAAGAAATGTACTCCATTGTGCAAGGCTGCCACCAGTGGAGACATTACATTCTTGGGAAGAAGACAGTCATCCACACTGATCATAAGCCACTGCAGTTCATGCAGACACAAGGAAAATTGTAGAATGTCCGCCATCAAAAGTGGTCCACATACTTGCATCAATTCCACCTCAACATCAAGTATAAAATAGGAAGCACCAATCGCATTGTTGATTGCCTCAGCAAACTGCCAGTTGTGACACTCACCATGGTGCTAGATTCTTGCATCCATGAGACCTATGGATGGCCCCAACTCTATGAGACAGACCCAGACTTCACCACCACCTACCAAATGTTGGGTAAAAACGCAGTTGTCGATAATTTCCATCTTCAGGATGGGTTGTTATGTTGTCTGGGCCATATTTGTGTTCCATCAAGCAAGCGAGCGAAGCTGATCTGGGAATCCCACTATAGTCGGGTGGCAGGACACTTTGGTGTCAAAAATACAGTGGTGATGCTACAAAAACATTTCTACTAGACAAAACTTCGACAAGAGGTCAGCAAGTATATCAGGTTCTGCACTGCCTGCGCTATTGTCAAACCAACCACTAAGAAACAGAGACTATACACCCCTCTTCCTACTCCTGACAGGCCATGGGAATCCATCTTAATGGACTACATTTCGGGCCTCCCGTCCACCAAGTGGGGAAATGACTGTGTTTTTTTGGTTGTTGATCACTTTTCTAAGATGGCGATTCTGGTTGCTTGCAAGAAGAGCATCACAACAAAGGCCACTGCCAAGCTCTTCTTTGAACGAGTTTGGGTACATTTTGGAATCCCACAAGCCATTGTCTCAGATCAGGACAGTCGATTTCTCAGCACATTCTGGTCGAGCCTCTGGTCACTACTGGACACCAAGCTCACCAAATTCACGACCTTCCACCCCCAGACAGATGGCCAAACCGAGGTCGTAAATTTAATGATTGTGCATATCCTTCGCATGTATAATTCCAAGAACCCTCACACATGAGATGAGAGCCTTCCCTATGTCCAACATAGCTACAACCGAGCCCTGCATATCTCAACCGACCACAACCCCTTTCAGGTGGGGTTGGGATTGCAACCATTGGGTCCCATAGATGTTGCACTTCCCCTTGCGGTCACCTTGATCGACTCATCTCCTGCTCCAACTGAAGCTGACAAAGTCACTCGGTTCATTGAGTGGATCCAACACATCCGCCAACAGATTCAAGATATCCTATAGAAGTCCAATGACAAGTACAAGCAGCACCATGATCAACATCGAGTGCCACATAAGTTTCAGGTGGGTGACAAAGTTTGGTTGCACTTGAAGAAAGAATTCCTTACAGGATCACATCAGAAGCTTTGCCCACTCTGTTATGGGTCGTACACCATCACCAAGGCCGTGGGGGATAATTATTTTGAGCTCAACATTCCTCCTTTCCTTGGCCTACACCCAGTGTTCAACGTGGATCTCCTTCATCCTTATTTCCCACCATTATTGGACACCTCAGAAGTAGTCGAACAACTGACACCAACAGAGCTCAACCCCGACTGTATATAACAGGAATACAGTGATCATATTGTGTACACACAGATCAAGGGCACTCGACAACAAAGGATCCAACTTTATCGAGTCGTCAAAGCAGGGCAACTCCTGCACCAAGGCAAGTGGCTCACCCGGGGCCAAATTCAGCAAAAATTTCCTCATCTGATGGGGGAACTCAATGAAATGGAGACCATTGCTTCCTAAGGAGGGAGGATTGATCCAGGTGGATATCGATGGCCACCCACCTTTTCCAACTAGTTCAAAACAATTTTCTGGCAATTTTGGTAATTTACTATTTTTAACAGTTTTTCACTTCTGGAGCTGTTTTGAGGCCCTAAACTATGTTTTTTGGGAAAATGGGGAGGAATATAAAATTTCAATCGAAATTTCCCCCAAAATAAATCTCCTCGATGATACCTTTCCAACGAGATATCATACACCTAAAATAAAGATCGCATGCAAAAGTTACGACCCCGAGAAGTTGATGTACTAACTTACCCAAACGGGGCCCACATGACTTTTGATGCTTCATCTCCTAGGGTTAGGTTTTTGGATGTCTAGGGTTTTTGGAATTCATGTTTATTGTAAAAAGGCCTTCAGAGCCTCAATGTAATCATATTCTTGTGAATGAGTGCAACCGTCACATCTCTTCTCAAAGATAAGCCACCACCATTCCAGCAAGCTTGTTTTCGTTGCATTTTACAGTTTCAACTTATTTCCTTATTGAATAGAAAATCGGTTTTACTGTATCTCTGTTATTTTGTATTAAGCACATGTTAATAATCTATAGTCATTTCGTTATGCTCATAAAATCCGGATCATGCATCCAAATGTTGAATATGATCCACATCGTCTAAAATAAAGAGAGCATGTGAAATTGATATATACCTTCTGAGCATTCCTTTACCTTCATCAGTGTTGTGTATTTGCTCATTCGATTGAATTAAGTCCTTCGTAAGGTTTCTCTGCAAGGAAACTGAAGAATTTTCTCTTATATCAAATAAAAAACAAGATCATTTGTATTTTAATCTCTGACGATTAAAGAATTCTTTCGCTAGGATGGTTTTTCCAATCCCACCAAGACCCACAATCCCTATAATTCTAGCCTTCCCACTTTCTTGCTGCAATGACACTGTGGTTTCAAAATATTTTAATTTTTCTTCCGAGCCTTTTGTATATTCAGACACATGCAACGTTCTTTTAACATTTTTCAATAGTCCTTCCATGACATCTTCGAGGAGCGGCTCTCCTCTGAATACCAGGGGAAGGTTGTAGAGTTTGAATTATCATATGCATTTCTAAAGTGATATAGTAAGAAAGCTTGGCTCGAGCCTCGGCACAATGTTCTTTCTCCCCTCTTAGAATCCTTTCATAAGTTTAAACCGTGACCAACACGTGTAAACAACATTTCTATTGGAGTGTTTGCACATCTATTGGCCCCTCCATTCCTAGTTTTATGTTTTCCTTGCCTTTTTTACAAGTTGCTCCGGTAGAACTTTGGGTGGCATACTCTCATGCAGATCATGACCTTAGATTTGTACATGGCAACATTCTACCTTTATCAAACGGAATATTTTGATTAATTCATATTTCAAAAATTTATTGATATGCAATTATTTAATATTTCCATAATTTATTAAAAATATCTCCTTGTCACTCTTCCATGTTCTTAATATTGACTAAATTCAAATCCCACCCTCCTTTTAATTCATATTTAGCTGCTTTAATGTGCACAACCTTTCCATGCCAGAATTTTGAATTATCGAGCATTATTAGCAGGTCCACGTCTCGAATCTAGCAGAACCCTATAAGTCCTTTGGTATTTTTCATTTTGCTCGGATTATGTGTATTTTCCTGCTTCAAAAAGAAATTTCATGCGTTTGGTGTCAATTTTCAAATGCATTTAGCGTACATGCAGATTTGTCGGTGATTTTTCCACCTGAATCCCCAGTTAAATTGTTATTTCACCTCCCCTTTAACTTCATTCGGCTTTTGATTTCAACAATTCCCTTGTTCACTGTTTCCCGTTAATTTTTTAAAGTTTATTGTGATCTATATGTTCTTATATCACGAGAATGCATGCTTTGAGAATTTGCATATTATTTTTCTTTTCTTTTAGTATAACTAAGATTTTGGTCTCATTCACGAATATTTATCTATTCATAAACTTTTTGAAGTGGTGATTAGGGCTATGTCTTTTCATTTTTCACCCCTTTAATTAGCATTTCAACATGCTTTTTAGTAAAATGCAGAATTTCACTAGTTGGTCACTCCTCTTGTTCAAGCAGTTGTTGCCTCTCTTTTAGGTTTTTAAGCAAAGAAGTTGTAACTCTGTAAATTGAAAATTTTGTACCGCCACAAGGCAGTCTCAATCTCATTCATAACTTAGCATTGTAAGCAAACATGGTCATTTTTTTGCTAGCCCCCTTTTTTTTCTTCCCTTCTTTTTGTGACTATAAAAACCAGAAAAATGGTCAAATGAGTCAACGGATTTGAATTAGTATGGCATATGTTTTTCGATTTGGTGTTTATCTAGTATAACTGAAATAGGCAATGGACATTGAGTATGGAACTACATTTTTCAACATATGCCCTTGGTAATTAGTTTGTAATCTAGCTCATAACAGTACTGTATAGGCTCTTGGTTGAATTTAATTGTGGCAGTTGAACAAAGTTTCTAGGTAGATCATAAGATCTACTTCAAAAAATCTAGATAGATCGTAGAACTACAAGATTTCGCACTGATGGCTGCAGCATTTATGTCTCTTGTTGAGTCTGCTGGTGCATTCTATGTTGTTTCAAGATTTGCTAGTGCCACACACCCCCCGACACATCTATCTTCAGTCGTGGTATGTGCTGACAGGGAATTGGAATTTTGCTGGATGGGATGTTTGGAACTGGAAATGGGTCCACAATATTAGTTGAGAGTGATGCTCTCTTGGAGTTGACACGAGTTGGGAGTCACAGGGTGCTCCAGAAAGCAGCAGGATTTATGATATTCTTTTCTATTCTTGGCAAATTTGGGGCGATCTTTGCCTGAAGTTACTGTCTATATTTTCTCTGATCTTGTTTTTCATCCAGACCATCTAAAGGGGGCATTTGAAGGCAAAGAAGATACATGCATGTGCATTCGAATCAATTATTATCCGGCATGTACAGAATTAGGTTTGATTTTGGGTTTGTCATCTCACTCTGATATATGAGGCATTACTATTGTAATTTATGATTGTGACTGTTGCAATCAGTGGCATTGTGTTTGCTTGTCTTGGGTAGCCGGATTATTTCTCGATACCACTCACTTGCAGGGTCAATGATTGGGCCAGTGGCTTGAGTTTTGTCAGTGAGATGGTATAGATGCAGATTGTTGCCTAGTTTGGCGTTGCCTTCCTTATTTTTTCCCTAGACCTAGAATTTTCTTTAAAAATTCGAGTTGTTGGATCTGTTGTTGTTTTGGGAGATCTGCTCCAAATCTTCCTTTTCATGTGTTTCTATGACATTACTGTTAAATATATTGTACCCTCAATAGTATGACCGTACACTGCCAACTGTAATGGACAGTTGTACTTTCTAATTTTGTCTTGCTTGAGCATATATAGCTCAACCATCGTGCATTGTAAGAGTGTTCTCTACGTTCTGTACTTTCTGTACTCCTTCATACATTTCAATATATTGTTCTATTCTTTTCTCTCTGCATTTCTCTTTGCTCCACAATTTATCATGGTATCAGAGCTTCAGCAGTAAGCCTCTTCACACAGTCGGGAGAGCAACACGATCCTCACAGCGCAGAGCTTACACGCATCTTGAGAGCACGCGACACAGTCTTTTCACAAGGCTTGGAGAGTTGTCCGTAATACTCTTTAAAGATCGTTGTAACAAGCTTGTGGAGGAAGCAGAGCGTACAACGCTTGAAAGATCCTGGACGAAGAGAACGCAGAAGAAGAAACCCTAAAGATTTTTGTAATCTTCTCAAGAATCGTCAAAGATTGATGAAGAAAAGCCGGAGGAGGCAAGAAATTTTAAAGAACTCGAAAATTTCCCTCACATCTGTTAAAGATTGAAGCACAGAATGAAGAATTCGTTAAATTCTTTCAAATCTTTGAAAGATTCATGAATTTTTTCTTCCGCAGGAGTAAATTCCGTTAAATTCGGGAAAGATCGCATCAAACACGCAAAGAACAGCCATTAAGGCTGCAAGATTAATATTGCGAACAGATCTGAGGCGAGAAAACAGTACAGAAGGGAAGAAGGAGAGCGCGGAAAAGGCGAAAGAATTTCAGCTGTCAGATCTTGAACACAGGCCCGACAGCCGTTGGATCAGCGAGAAGGTGCACGAGGTTTAGTCCTCTGCAGTGCACAGGAGTGTTTTTCGACTTGTAAAGTCGCGAAATCCCGACGTCATCTTGATCGTTCATCAAGAGACACGTGGCAAGATCTTATTCCATTGCAAAATCGAGAATCGGGAGTTGGACGAGCGAAAGACTCTGCTCTCTAAAAAACTCCGATACGCGAAATCACGAAATCTCGAAACGATCACAGCCGTCCATTTCAGAGGACAGGTGGCAGCAGATCAACGCATCGTCATATCGGCATTTCGGAGTTCAGGGTTGTCAAAGACCATTGCAACGGGACCTCGCAACTCGTGAAATCGCGATACGCGATATAGCGATAAGATCTCAGTCGTCCGCTTGTCCGGACACGTGGCGAACATCGTCGCGCCCATCGACATTTCGGCATTCGGGGTTTCAAGTTGTCAAAGAAATTTGACATCGCAACTCGCGAAATCGCGATACGCGATATCCCGATCAGATCTCAGTCGTCCATATCTCCTGGACACGTGGCGGACATCGAGGGCGTCGTCCGCGTATCGGCATTCGGGGTTTCACATTAATAGAGATTTGGAGCATCGCAAGTCGCTATGTCCCGAGGATGAATCAGAACCGTCCATCTTTCAAGGACGCATGGCACAAATCCGGGGATTCGGGAAAAGTCCCGACAAGAAAAGGTCATCGGCATTTCGGGATTCGAGAGACCAAGAGGTCGCACGTTTAAACCGCGAAATTGTGAGGAAAGCACATGACCGTCCATCTGCTGGGACGCGTGGCAACGATCAGAGGAATCGGGAAAGTCCCGAAAGGAAGCACGCCATCGGTAAATCGGAGATCGGGGAATCAAGGAGTCAAAAAACCTCGACATCAGGAATCACGAAATCCCAATTCGCGATATCCCGATACGATCTGGACCGTCAGATCACACAAGATCTGGACCATTGAATTGTTCAAAAGTTTTTTTTCGCGTTTCGGCATTTTGAAAGACAACAGAACGGGAAAAGCCCGTAGCGCCTTAACATTCAAACGCGTGGTCACATTGCAAGGAGACCCAGGGAAAATTCAAGCCCGATAAGCTCCCATCGGCCATCGGGAAATCGGCGTTTCTGAGATCGGAGGTAAATACGAATTTTTCCCTCTATTTTTTCTGCAATTTTTTTATATATGGCGTCGTCTAGCAATCTAGGACCAACTCAGGGTCCGATTATTTTGGGAAAGAATTACGAATTTTGGTCTCTACGAATGAGGTCGTTCTTGCAAGCACAAGAGTGCTGGGAACCAGTGGATCTTGGATATGTGGAACCAGATCTAGCAGCCCTCACTGCCATGAAAAATGCCCAGAGAATTGCTCAAGCAACTCTGAGGACCAAAGAAAACAAAGCAAAATTCTGGATTCAGAACTCTGTGGATGATTCGATATTCTCGAAAATCACAGGTGTTGGTACTTCCAAACAGGCCTGGGACATCCTCAAAACATCCTACCAAGGAAATGACAGGGTAAAAACAGTTAAACTGCAGACCTTGTGGACGCAATTTGAGACTCTAAGGATGACAGAGTCTGAAACAGCGGATCAGTTCATGACCAGAGTCATGGGAATCGTGAATCAGATCAGACTAATTGGTGAAACCATCACTGATCAACGAATTGTTGAGAAAATTCTCAGAAGTCTTCCCAAGAAATTTGAAATGGTTTTCACAGCCATCCTTGAATCCAAGGATCTGTCAAGATTCTCCACATATGAACTAATTGGTTCTCTGGTGACACATGAGACAAGACTGCATCTCTCAGATGAGTCAATCTCAAATGCCTTCAAAACTCAATTCTCCTTCCGCAGAGGGAGAGGCCGAGGAAGAAGAAGAGGTTACCAAGGAAGAGGGAGCAATCAAAATAACTCTCATTCCACTGGAGGAAATAGACAACAATATCCCACTCAGAACTTCCAAGGTCACAAAAATCAACAACAAAATCACCATCAGAATTTCCAGCCTCAAAGAGGCAGAGGGAGAAGGTCGAATGACAAATCCAGCATACAATGTTTCTATTGCAAAAAGTATGGGCACTATGAATCTAAATGCAGGAAGAAGCAGGCAGATCAACTCTCAGGCAGAGCACATGTGTCAAATCACATGGGAGAAAACTCAGGAGGTATTTTTCTCTCATGCCACAAAACTGAACAACAACCTAAAGATCTCTGGTTGCTGGACAGTGGATGTAGAAATCACATGAAAGGTAACAGAGAATTACTTTCCAGCATTGATTCTTCAATTTCGTCTAATATTACCCTTGGAAATGACTATTTAGTCAAAGTTCAAGGAAGAGGAACTGTTCCTATTCTTACTAAACAGAATGTAAAGAAAGACATATCTAATGTCTATCATGTTCCAGACTTGAAACATAACTTGTTAAGTGTAGGACAGCTCATTGAAAAAGGATATAAGGTACTTTTTGAGGGAGTATCCTGCAAAATCTATGATAGAAAACCCAGCAGAAAATTGATTTCTGAAATCTATATGACTCCAAATAGGATGTTTCCCCTCACCCTCAGAACTGCAAATCTGAGTCAACCTTATGCACAGAGTGCATCAACCCTGAATGAAACAATGGTTTGGCATACAAGATTTGGACACCTACCATTTCAGAGTCTAAGTCTTCTCCAGAAAAACTCCATGGTCAAAGGTCTACCTATTTTTAAAGAGAAAATTCCCCCATGTGAGTCCTGCATACTTGGAAAACACAAGAGAACCAATTTTCCACAGTCTTCCAATCAAGCCAAACAACATCTTGAACTAGTTCACACTGACCTATGTGGACCAATGCAAACAGATTCAATAGGTGGTAGTTTTTACTTTCTAACGTTTATTGATGATTTCAACAGGAAAATATGGATCT
>ML784697.1:488783-503596 GCA_009831015.1 Picea engelmannii | reverse complement strand
TTATTTTCTGTGACAACACATCAGCAATTGCATTATCCAAGAACCATGTGTTTCACAAGAAAAGTAAACACATTGACACGCGGTTTCATTTCATACGCGAGCTAGTCAATAATGGGGATATTGCACTACAATTTTGTGGTTCTTGAGATCAGCTTGCTGATATCTTCACCAAGCCACTAGGAAAGTCAGTTTTTGATTTTCAGAGACAACACTTAGGCATAGTCAGTGTTGATGACTGTAACTGTTGAGTCTAAGAGGGAGTGTTAAATATATTGTACCCTCAACAATATGACCGTACACTGCCAGCTGTAATGGACAGTTGTACTTTCTAATTTTGTCTTGCTTGAGCATATATAGCTCAACCATCGTGCATTGTAAGAGTGTTCTCTACGTTCTGTACTTTATGTACTCCTTCATACATTTCAATATACTGTTCTATTCTTTTTTCTCTGCATTTCTCTTTGCTCCACAATTTATCAATTACTACCTTTCTATGTGGGGAAAAATTTTCAGAAGGCATCTTTTGTGGGTGCTTTCTTGTCAATATCATCGATAACTATGGTTTTGAAGTTTTTAATGGAAACAAAATAGTGTCAACTCCCTTCATGCCCAAGTCACGGTTGGAACACTTATCTTGCAGGACTGTGCTTTTGGGTTACTATTTGCATTGCTACCTGTTTTGAGTGGAAGTAGTGGACTTTTGCAAGTGAAAGACATAATATATCTGAAGATTGAAAAGTTATCTGTTGAAGCTAATGTTGAGCAGAAAAAAGGAAAACAAAATGGGGCCATCTCCTTACTTCACGAACCTTTTAGATTGATCTTCATTTGTATCCATGGTTATAGACTTGAGAGATATATCCTGGAGCACATTAGATGCAAAGAGATTTGTTCATGTAGCAATTGTTGTACACAGATTTCACCATGAGGTGTGAACTTGGTATTCATTTCAGGAAAGTTATATCATAATTGCAAACTTGTTAACCATAATAAAGGAAGCTTCCAGCAAGATGTCAAAAACCAATCAATATGGGAAAATATATTTCATGAACATACATGTTTTTCCCAAATTCTGTACACATATCTATAAGTGCTGAGAATTAAAGAGCCAACATGGTGGACATTTGATGGATATCCAGGGCACATAGCACTAGGACACATCTCCTCGGAAAATTTATTGGTAGTTGTAATGTAGTTCTATATCCATTTTTCACATGCTTGGAGGTAGCCATGATTCTCAGCTATATTCCCATATAAATCCAGATCCACATTGTGAGGAGTTTGTTTGAGTAGGGCGGTTAGTAGGAAAGACAATCCTTGAAGGAAGGATCTAATAATATCTCTCGTTATAGTCCGGTAGTTGGCATTTACTTCAGTGGTTGGGAAATGTTGAGCTTTTGGAGGAGCGACCGACATATCTTGATTATGAAGATGGTCAAAGGACTCAATAAAAGGTTGAAACAACGCATTCATTGAGATGTCAAATCATCCCTTCAACTTAATCCAAAATTTATTTTTAGAAACAGTTGCATATTTGATGGCATGGCTTCAACACTTGAGAATGATAAAATCACCAACAAAAGATTTTGAGGAAAAGGTTAGGGGATTTTGGTAGTGAAGGGACTGTGTTTTTCTTTGTAAATATATGAATAGGAGAACTTTTGTATTGGATTCACCTCTTGTTTAATCCCTTTCTTCTCTTTCATTTTATTGTTTTAAGCTTCTCTTTGATTGTCATTTCTATTCTTGCTTTATCATTATAATTTGCATTAAGTTTACATGTTTTAAAGACGACAATTTGGTACTACCTCCAGTGTCATCTATGTCTTTATAAATACATTTGCAAGTTGTTTGTATAAGTGTTATGATGTTGGATTCATTATCATGCCCAACCTTTTCACTTATTCAATTGTTGGATTCATTGCTTTAGATGTCCAACAAACCATCTTTTCAGTGTTGGATTCATTGCTTTAGATGTCCAACAAACCATCTTTTCTTCATCTCAATCTTGCAATGACTTCCTTACTCACTACCAGGATCGAGATTAAATATTCTTCTCATTTTCTTCCACCTTTCATTATCATCTTTCATGCTCTTTTGAATGAAACTCCATGCCCAATGGAAAGGCCTTTGGTCTGAGAGGTTTACAGTCTTTATATTCTAGATTGTTGTCATTATTATCCTCAACCATGTTTATCCTTTTCTTTAACATTCAAATCTGGCATCTTGAGCTTAATGACCGATAGTTGCTACTTAGTGACAGTGGGTAGCCAACTGTCTTAAATCTGACAAGGGAGCCCCTTTGTTAGGATATTTAGACACTTAGGAGTTAGTTAAGATCTACTTGGTCTAATGTGTCGTTAGGTAAAAGTGTGTTTCATTAGTATGCATTTTTAGTTAAGAAATCCGATGGTCACGATATGTTCTCGACATAGAGTGATCCAACGGTTCATATTCTCCTCGATCTTAATGGCCATTGATCTGTGGATTAACCCCCGATTGGTCCATGATCTATATTTAAAGAGCATGGAGAGTCATTTGTCAATGATTGATTCTGAGAAACTCTCTTGTAAAATCTCTCTGTAATCTTTTTCTTTTGCATTATAAACTGCTCCAAGTGGCCGCGTTGGATGGGGCCGTGGATGTTTCCCCGTAGGGGTTTTACCATGTCAAAAAATCGGTGTGTTGATCTTTGATTTGGTTTTGTGAGTGGTTACTAAATGTGTTCTTCCTTTGTCGAACATGGTATCAGAGCTTGTTTGAAGACCCACTCATGTTGTAGATCGAGATCATGAATCCGAGTTGTCTCATATCCACTTTATGTTATTTTCGTACATTTATGGTCTGAGAGGACTTTTCCCATTGTGTCTGGAGCACTCATTTCAGTTAGGAACACTTTTTGTTTCACTTGAAAAGGTTTCTGTTTGCCCAAGATACGGCCATTTCAGTCAGATTCAGAGGTATAAAACCTAAATACGCATTTTTTAAATATTTGCAGAGTAGTATTTTGGTTTTATTTCGGTTTTATATTATTTGTTTCCGAGTTGATACTCTTTTAGATCTGCGTATTCTCTTTTCCCTACGCCCTATGCGATCTCGACAAATCAGAAACATATAGGAAAAGGTGCATCTTCTGGGTAAGCTAACCGAGATCTAACCCTTATTGTCATCAATAAGTTAAATTTTTTTCTTGTGTGAAAATAGTTTTTTTTAGCACGCTCTCCAAGGCCGACAACAACAACAACATCAATCCTCTTGTGAAACAATACAATATTTGTTCCTATCCCATTTGGTTAAAAGTTGTCTTATTAAGTAAGAGGTCTTGAGTTCAAGTCTCTCTTTTTGTTATTTTTTTTGAAAAAAAGTTCATGCTCAAATTGTAAAGTGTATTTCACTTCAAGTATAAAACTAAATCACTATAAGTAGTTTTAATATTTTATTTTAGAGTTATTTATTTTGCATGCAACTTCTTTTATAAAGTAACTTCATTATAAAAGTAATCTCCACTTATGTTTATAAAAGTGGGTCACTTCATAAAACAACGTACACCACCACGTAGTCCTTTGATTACCGTTTATGTTTTTTTTTTTAAATGGGCATAACTTTCACATCCGAAGTCCGTTTTTAGTGCCGTTTTTTTTTTTTAACCGCATAACTTTTCGAGATCTTTCCATTCATATCACCAGTTTCATTTTTTAAACCCATATTATCTACATATTTAATATGGCTTCTACAAGTAATCTCTTACTTACCAGCACCAACTACTTCTAATGAAAATCCTATATGGAGGATTTATTAAGAAGTAAAGGCTTGTACCAGATTACCTTGGGAAATGAAACAACACCCACTAATGTTGATAATAAAGCCAAATGGGATAATAGGAATGACAAAACACGTGGATTAATCAGAATGTTCATCTCTCTTGATTTAAGGTTCCACCTCCAATCAATTGATAAACCTAAAGAAGCTTGGGAAAATATTGAATCTGTGTTTGGTAAACACAATATTATTTGAGCACAACAATTAGAAAATCAAGTATTGACTTTAAGTCCAAATGATTTTTCTTACATTGAACACTATATATCTAAGTTTAAAACACTCAAAACTTTATGTGAAGAATGTAAGATAAAGATAGAAGAAGATTGTTGCATCTATCTTATTCTTTCTAAGCTAGGTAGTGCATATTCTGTGTTTGTATCTACCTTTTATGCCATGCAAGATGCTCTAGGGACAACTTATCAAAAACCTAGTCTTGAGAACTTTTGTGATGCTTTGATTAGAGAGCAAGATAAGCTTGTACAACTTGGAGTGATCAACACTGCAGGTACCTCCAACAAAGCCTTAGTTGTCCATCAGAAAGATAAACCCAAGAATTTAAAGAAGCAACATCCTCGCCACAAAAACAAGCAATATAAGGGTCCCAAACCCACTCAGATAGCTTTCGCTCCTAATGGTGATAAAGGAGCAAAATATAAAAGTAAGAAGATCGACAAAGATTTGCAACTTTTGTGATAAAGATGGTCATGATGAGTCCAAATGTTTCAAGAAGATGACAACTTTAGAAGCAGCGATGAAGAAGCACAACACCATTATTGATTCTACTTCTTATTCTCATGGTCATGCATTTTCTGCTTCTGGTTTCTCCTTCAATACAACTTCTACTTCTTCTTCTAATGAGTGGCTTATTGATTCTGGAGCATCTTATCATATGGATAAGGATAGAGACATATTTTCTACTCTAAATGAATGTAACACCAAGAAAATATTTGTTGGTGATGATAGATCTCTTAGTGTTGAAGGATCTAGAACAATTCAAGTAGAAAACGATCATTTCAATGATGTATTATGTGTTCCAAGTCTTTCTTGTAACAATCTATCAGTGTATCAAATCACTCATTCAGGTGAACGTAAAACCATAGAGTTTTCACCTCACCAAGTTGTAATCAAGGATCTAAAAGATCCTAAGCATGTTCTTGCAACTGGAATTATTGATGATATTACCAGGTTGTACAAGTTTGACAATTTTGGGTCATCATATTTTTTATCAGTTTTTGTTTCTCATAGCGATGACTTGAGCAAACTTTGGCATGAGTGGTTTGATCATTTAAACTATCGTTCATTGCAACAACTATGTAATCAACATATGGTGACTGGTCTTCCTCTTGTTTCATGCAAAGATGGTGTTTGTGCCGGTTGTGTTCTTGGCAAACATCATCGGGACAATTTTGACAAACGTGCCTCTTGGCACGCCTCATGCCCTTTGCAGCTTGTTCACAGTGATTTGTGTGGTTCACTTTCTTCTCATTATTTTTCTGGGTGCAAGTATTTCTTAACTTTCATTGATGACTTTTCCAGACGTACTTGGGTTTACTTCTTAAAACTTAAAAGCGAAGTTTTTGACAATTTTTTGGCCTACAAGGCCTTTGTAGAAAAACAATCTAGACATCAAATTCAAAAGTTAAGAACATATAATGGAGGCGAATATGTGAGCAATAATTTTACAAGTTACTGCACTCCACAGGGCATCCAAATGCAACACATTGTTCCATATACACCACAACAAAATGGTGTTGTTGAGAGAAAGAACTGCACATTAAAAGAAATGGCTAATTGTATGATCCAATCTAATGGATTAAGTCTAAAGTATTGGGCGGAAGAAATCAACTGTGCAAATTATATAGTAAATCGCACTCCCACAAAGGCTCTTAAAAATATAACACTGGAAGAAGCTTGGACTAAAATTAAACCAGATGTAAGTCACTTCCGTGTATTTGGCAGTATAGCATGGGATCACATTCCTGATGAGAAAAGGAAAGCATTACAGCCTAAAAGTGAAGTGTATATTTGTTGGTTATTCTGAAGACGTCAAAGGTTATAAACTTCTTCAACCACATTGTAATGGAATTATTATTAGAAGAGATGTTAAATTTGATGAAAATCTCTTATCCTGCGATCCTAATTCGATGATTGTGCCTTCTTCGGCCTGCGAGCCATCTTCGGAGTTTGTGCCTTCTTCTATTCTTGTTCTGGTTTCTTCTTTAGATGATGACAATGAGGATGAAAATCCACCTCTGCCTTCTCACCTTTCTCCAGATGAGTCCTTTGAACTTGAACTAGCACCAGTTCCACAACTTTCTAGATGGGTCTGCTCAACACGAGAATAAACTGGTGATCTTGTCGGTGATCCTTCAGATCAGTGTCAGACACGTTCATAGTTTCAGCGAGCCTGTTCTCTTTTGACTCAAGTTTCAGAAACTCGTGATCTAGAGACATTTGCAGAAGCTTCAGGACATCCAGATTGGGATACATCAATGAATGAAGAATATCATTCTTTAATGGCCAACGATACTTGGGATCTTGTACCTCTTCCAAAAGGAAGAAAACTTTTCAGATGTAAATGGGTCTACATAACTAAGTATGCATCAAATGGAAGTGTTGAAAGATACAAAGCTCGGTTAGTTGCCAAAGGATTTTCCCAAGTTGAAGGAATTGACTATAATGAAACCTTTTCCCCTGTAGCCAAAGTGAATTCCATCCGCCTTGTTCTTGCCCTTGCTGCCTCACATAAATGGGAGATCCATCAGATGGATGTTAAATTTGTCTTCATCCACGGAGATTTGCAAGAAGAAATCTACATGGAACAACCTCTTGGCTATGTCCAGAATGACTCTAGCCTTGTTTATCGTCTTAAGAAATCTCTTTATGGTCTTAAGCAAGCTCCCGAACTTGGTATGCCAAAATGGACAACTTTCTTATTGACACCAGATTCTCTAGATACCATTCTGATCCTAATGTCTATACCGAGAAGGTAGGAATCCATCTCATAATCCTTTTCCTTTATGTTGATGACCTTATCCTTACTGGTAATGACTCAAAACTTTTAAACCATGTGAAAACTAGCCTTAAGAAGAAATTTGAAATGACAAACTTAGGTTTTTTGCACTATTTCCCGTTGGAGGACTAGTCAACGATTAGATCAAGTCATGACCGTTGGATATGAAAGCACCAGATCAAGGTCAGAGATTGATTACGGAACGCAAAGGGAAAATTAAACAATGCGTTAATTCCAATCCCGCAATTAGTCTAGACCGTCGATCGTCACCCACCAATAGATCTACGGTTGGCATCAGTTCCACTACCAAACAAGCAGTTTCCATTGCGGAACTTGACGATAGTTTTAAACGTCGTGCTAGTTGAGGACCCCACAATCATCCCTGATCATTGATCTAATCAAGGAGAATTCTCGACCATTAGATCATGGAGGAAACCTACATAAATAAGGAAAATAAGCATGTTCGTTGATGTAGATTTCGAGAGAAATCAGGACCGTCAGATCGAGGGGAAGTCAGGAGAATTAGATCTCAATTGACAGATCTGAAGCAGGAGCTTCGGAAGATATATTAGTCGTTGGATTAAAGTTGAGTAGAACGACAATCAACCTCGACGTTGACTACTCCGGAGAAAAGAAGCCCAGAATGGGTAAGATTACCCGAAGGCCGAAGTCCCGAAGTGGAAATGAGTCGTTCGATCCGAGGAACAATTCGGATAATATACCGACCGTTGGATTGAGTAAAGTGGAAGGACGGTGTAAGCCACAAATGTTCCGAAGAGAACATGAGTCGTCTAATATGAGAAATATTTCGGGAGTCATATTGATCGTCCGATCTATATAAAGTGGAAGGATAGGATAAGCAAAGACAAAGGCCAGAACCCCGAAGTCCCGAAGTAAATGAGGACCATTGGATATAGACAATACATGATGATCATTGGATCAGAATAGTGGTCAAACTTCGACGTTGACCACTTTGGCAGAAAAGGGTTGAGAACAAGTAATATTACCCGAAGGCCGAGGTCCCAAAGTGGACATGAGTCGTCCGATCTGAGGAACAATTCGGGAAGTATTTAGACTGTTGGATCAAGTTTAGTGGAAGGACAGAGTAAGCCATAAAGTGTCCCGAAGTAGACACAAGCCATCTGATCTAAGGAACACTTCAGGAAATATTCCGACCGTCGGATCAAGGAAAGTAGAAGGATAGGATAAGCAAGGCAAAAGGCCTGAGATCTTGAATACCCGAATTCCCGATAGTCGTTGGATTGAGTTAATCCTTTTCAGGTTAAAGAAGGACCATTAGATCCAGGAGAAAAACATGTGCCACATGAGGAGATCCACGTCAGCAAGGACACGTGGCACAATCAGATGATGACAAGTGTCAAAGTGCAGTTGGCATTTCAGGTATGCGTAAGTCATGAATCTAAGTGACATGTGGCTACCACTAAGTCAATGCCACGTCAACAAGTGACGTTAGCAAGTTACGTCACTCCGAGAGTTTGTACTTCGCGAGTTTCACCACCAGCAAATGCCCAAAGTCCTGAAGTTATGAAATGAACAAGAATCGTTCATTGTGCAAATAAAATATCGACCGTATGATCTACTATGGAGAAATATTCTTCGAGAGATTTGAAAGATTACAGAGGTTGGAAGTCGCGAAGGACGAAGTATCGAAGTAACGACAGGCGTCCATCTCATCGTGCGATTAAAACGTGACCGTCGATCTTGACAAGTGATCAAACACTTATTTAGCCTAGTGCATGGTCACCACCTACGGTCGTATGGAATAGAGAAATAAGGGTGAAAGAAGAGGCATCGGTTAAATTAATAAGCCTGTGGTTCTACACCTATAGTCATATGAAAATGGTTTGAAGGAAGCGCCTCATACATATTTGATTCGATAGAGAATTAACACTAGAACAAATACAAAGAATCGATAAAAGATCAAATATGATTTGTTGGTGAAATGAAAATGCAACATAAGCATGAGTACGACATAATGAATCGATCCATGTCTGTGATCAACTCATGAAGACAAAAGAACCGACACAGATTCATGATTAAGAGAGTTAAATCATGAGCATTGTGAATAAAGGATAAAAAGAAAAATGATATTATTTAAAGTTTAATATTATCATTTAAATGAAAAGGTACAATGGTTCAAATATCAAAAGACACAATGATTCAAATTCACACCAGTTGAAAGCCTATATAAACAAGAAAGAATGGTGAGAAGAAAGTGTAGTTGAATTTGTTGAAGTATATATGTTTATATATAATGGAATGAATGAAGGTTCATTCTATTAGGTTGGTGCTTGTTTACAAGTTGGGTCTTGTATGAGGATTGGATTCCTCACATCTCAGTTGGATCTGAGATCAACAAGTCGGGACTTGTTATGAGGATTGGACTTCTCATTTCTCAGTTGGATCTGAGAACTACAAGATGGGTCTTATAACAGAGATCTGGGTCTCTCATAGTTGTTTGAAGATGAAATTAAAAGATTGATCTTATGTATCCATTCAAGTTAAATAAATAAATAAAATATTTATTCTTTTATATATTGGTTGAGAAAATGAAAAAAATATATGTTGTTCAGTTAATTTATGAAAAGTGGAAAATTGTCCAAAGTTTTGTGACATTGATTCACCCCCCTATCAGTGTCAAGTATCCATTTCAACATATGAACAATATTTCATATAATTATAGTTGTTCAATGACATGAGTAGCAGAAGCATTGAAGCATTGCCCTTTCTCCCAGCCAACACGCCTCTAACTTTACTACACACAGATACATAGAATTCTACTAATGCGTATGCTTAATAATTTATTTTTGATTTCAAAAGTACTTTATCATGAATGCATAAATACATACCAGAGGATCATGTTACAACAATATTGTTCTCTCATTGCTCCAAAGCAGTTTCCCAAATATTGTTTCTAAATTTCCCTGGAGAAGTTTCACAGGCTTGGCACTGACGCTCCAACATGTAGCTTAACTTCTCGTTTTCTTTGTAAACCTCAACTTCCTTGGATTGACTTTCACCGAGACTCCTCTTGGAGAAATCACCGTGGCCTTGTAAGTTCCTCTTGGAGCAATCATTGTGGCCATGTAATTTGACATGTGTGGATCGACATTGGTGATCGTTCTGGTGAAGAATGTCGACAGGTTAGAAGCCCAGTTCTAATCGAAATCCGTGGAAAATGAAGGATAAGCGTCGGTTTTATGGTTGCAGGGCTCCAGTCTAGATGAGCTCCCTTGAGAAACACAACAACCCTGCTAACATGAGGGCAGGACATCGAGGTTCCATAGATTATATTGAACTCTATTCGCCTTTGGTTGAATAAGAGCCCCGAAGGACCGACAATGCCCGTCCAAGCAGCCAGAATGTTCACACCGAGGGATATGATGTCGGGTTTCAGAATCTTGAAGTCTATGGATTGGGCCCTCTGATGGAAAATGAAGCCACAACATGAGGAGGTTTGACCCCCAATTTGGTACCATGGAATGTTATGGCAGCTGTGGGGTTTTCTTTTGATAAAATGTAACGATAGATCGAATCCCCAACAATGCTTCCCACTACAGCTGCAGGCAATAGATGGGGATCGACAATGAGCCCTTCGCCATCAGAGGCTATGTTATATAGTATCATTTCCACACCTCTGGCTTGCTTGACCACGGACCCCTTCGCCACCCTCAGGTTATTCCCACGCTCACACAACACAGGTCTCCGTATTGGGCCCTCTGACGGAAAATGAAGCCACAATGAGAGCAGGATTGACCCCCAATTTGGTGCCATGGAATGTTATGGAAGTGGTGGGGTTTTATTTTCATAAAATGTAACGACAGATCGAATCCCCAACAACGCTTACCACTTCATCAAATCCTACAACAAGATGAGGTTGGCCAAACGCATGTGAGCAAAAGAGCTCTCGAGAGTGCTATGGATTGAGGCCCATTAGCTTGTAAATCGATGACTCTGGGATGTCTGAGCTTGTGAGAACATCCTTATTGAGAGATGTCGCTAAAAAGAGAGCATGTGAAGTTGATATATACCTCTTGAGCATTCCTTTACCTTCATCAGTGCTGCGTTTTTTCTCATTCGATTGAATTAAGTCCTTCATAAGGTTGCTCTACAAGGCAACTGCAGAATTTTCTCTTATATCAAATAAAAAACAAGATCATTTGTATTTTAATCTCTGACGATTAAAGAATTATTTCGCTAGGGTGGTTTTTCCAATCCCACTAAGACCCACAATCCCTATAATTCTAGCCTTCCCACTTTCTTGCTGCAATGACACTGTGGTTTCAAAATATTTTAATTTTTCTTCCGAGCCTTTTGTATATTCAGACACATGCAACGTTCTTTTAACATTTTTCAACAGTCCTTCCATGACGTCTTCGAGGAGCTGCTCTGCTATGAATACCAGGGGAAGGTTGTAGAGTTTGAATTATCATATGCATTTCTGGAGTGATATAGTAAGAAATCTTGGCTCGAGCCTTTGCACAATGTTCTTTCTCCCCTCTTATAATCCATTAATAAGTTTAAACCATGACCAACACATGTAAACAACATTTCTACTGGAGTTTTTTCACATCTGTTGGCCCCTCCATTCCTAGTTTTTTGTTTGCCTTGCCTTTTTTACAAGTTTCTCAGGCAGAACTTTGGGTGGCATCCTCTCATGCAGATCACGACCTTAGATTTGTACGTGGAAACATTCTACCTTTATCAAATGAAATATTTTGATTAATTCATATTTCAGAAATTTATTGATATGTAATTATTTAATATTTCCATAATTTATTAAAAATACCCCCTTGTCACTCTTCCCTGTTCTTAATATTGACTAAATCCAAATCCCACACTCCTTTTAATTCATATTTAGTTGCTTTACTGTGCACAACCTTTCCATGCCAGAATCTTGAATTATTGGGCATTATTAGCAGGTCCACATTTCAAATCTAGCAGGACCCTATAAGTCCTTTGGTATTTTTCATTTTGCTCGGATTATGTGTATTTTCCTGCTTCCAAAAGAAATTTCATGCGTTTGGTGTCAATTTTCAAATGCATTTAGCTTACACGCAAATTTGTCGGTGCTTTTTCCACCTGAATCCCTAGTTAAATTGTTATTTTGCCTCCCCTTTAACTTCTTTCGGCTTTTGATTTCAATAATTCCCTTGTTCACCGTTTCCCCTTAATTTTTTAAAGTTTATTGTGATCTATATGTTCTTATATCACGAGAATGCATGCTTTGAGAATATGCATATTATTTTTCTTTTCTTTTAGTATCACTAATATTTTGGTCTCATTTCACGAATATTTATCTATTCGTAAACTTTTTGTAGTGGTGATTAGGGTTGTGTCTTTTCATTTTTCACCCCTTTAATTAGCATTTCAACATGATTTTTAGTAAAATGCAGAATTTCACTAGTTGGTCACTCCTCCTCTTCAAGCAGTTGTTGCCTCTCTTTTAGGTTTCTGAAGTAAAGAAGTTGTAACTTTGTAAATTGAAAATTATGTACCGTTATGTGGGTGGGGTGGGGGGCATTAATAGAAAAACTTAATAATTAAGTTTTTCTATTAATGCCCCCCCTGACCCCATTAAGTTTTTCTATTAATGCCCCCCCCTACCCCACCCACATATGTGGGTGGTCGGGGGGCATTAATAGAAAAACTTAATAATTAAGTTTTTCTATTAATGCCCCCCCCCCAACAAGGCAGTCTCAATCTCATTCATAACTTAGCATTGTAAGCAAACATAGTCATTTTTTTGCTAGCTCCCTTTTTTTTCTTCCCTTCTTTTTGTGACTATAAAAACCAGAAAAATGGTCAAATGAGTCAACGGATTTGAATTAAGTATGGCATATGTTTTTCGATTTGGTGTTTATCTAGTATACCTGAACTAGGCAATGGACATTGAGTATAGAACTACATTTTTCAACATATGCCCTTGGTAATCAGTTTGTAATCTAGCTCATAACAGTACTGTATAGGCTCTTGGTTGAATTTAATTGCAGCAGTTGAACAAAGTTTCTAGGTAGATCATAAGATCTACTTCAAAATATTCTAGATAGGTCGTAAGATCTACTTAATCCAAGTATAGAACTACAAGCTTTCGCACTGATGGCTGCAGCATTTATGTCTCTTCTTGAGTCTGTTGGTGCATTCTATGCTGTTTCAAGATTTGCTAGTGCCACACACCCCCCGACACATCTATCTTTAGTCGTGGTATATGCTGATAGGGAATTGGAATTTTGTTGGATGGGATGTTTGGAACTGGAAATGGGTCCACAATATTAGTTGATAGTGCTGCTCTCTTGGAGTTGACACGAGTTGGGAGTCACAGGGTGCTCCAAAAAGCAGCAGGATTTATGATATTCTTTTCTATTCTTGGCAAATTTGGGGCGATCTTTGCCTGAAGTTACTGTCTATATTTTCTCTGATCTTATTCTTCATCCGGACCATCTAAAGGGAGCATTTGAAGGTAAATAAGATACAGGCATGTGCATTCGAATCAATTATTATCCAGCATGTACAGAGCTAGATTTTATTTTGGGTTTGTCATCTCACTCTGATATAGGAGGCATTACTATTGTAATTTATGATTGTCACTGCTGCAATCAGTGGCATTGTGTTTGCTTGTCTTGGGTAGCCGGATTATTTCTCGATACCACTCACTTGCAGGGTCAATGATTGGGCCAGTGGCTTGAGTTTTGTCAGTGAGATGGTATAGATGCAAACTGTTGCCTAGTTTGGCGTTGTCTTCCTTCTACTTTCCCTAGACCTAGAATTTCCATGGGAGTGGTGACAGTTACGGTTACGGATACATTAAAAATAAACAAAATTCTATGTAAGAGGAAGGGTTAAGCTCACATTTGTTGGTTAGCTCCAATTTATAAACTTTCCCTGTGGCAAACTGCAATTTTGCTTTGTATCTACAAAGCATCTATTTAGAGAACCTCAAAGCCACCTATTTTAGAGCCCACATACCTGTACACAGGCCAAATATAAACTCCACGATTAACAGAACACTGAATCTTATTGATAAAAGCGGATGCGGATACATTATGTATAGGCGGAGGCGGACAGTTGTGATGCAATTGTGAACAGTTACAGTTATGCGGAAGCTAGGATAGTTGAACCGTCAGATTAGTTAACATTACCCCCTTAATCCGAAGGGACATTTGTCATCCCAAGCATCATTCTAAATTTTTCAAATTTCTCTCGACCCAAAGCTTTAGTAAAGATGTCCGCAATTTTCTCTGAAGTGGAACAATGATTGAGATGAATGGTTTTGGCCTCAACATGATGTCGAATCAAATGATATTTGGTGTTGATATGTTTGGTTCGATCATGGAATTTAGAATTTTTGGCCAATTGTATTGCAGAAGTATTGTCAACAAAGAGAGGCGTCGAAGTCATTTGTTTCTCCTGCAAGTCTTCAAGAATTTTCCGAAGCCAAATGATTTATTTTTTGGCTTGAGCTGTTGCAACGTATTCGGCTTCAGTTGTAGAATCAGCATGAACTGATTGCTTTCGTGATCTCCAAGTGATGGTTTTTGATCCAAGATTCATCAAATAACCTGAAGTAGACACCCCATGCTCTTTATCTCCATCAAAGTCGGAATCTGGATAACCAATGAGATGGAAGTCTGAAAATTTAGAATATTTGATGCCATATGGTTGAGTGCCTTTTAAATATTTGAGCACTCATTTTGTTGTTGTCCAATGACCTTCACAGGGCTGATGCATAAACCTGGAAAGTATTCCTACAGCAAAAGTTATGTCAGGACGAGTAGTAGTAAGATAAATTAAACTTCCAACAAGTTGTATGTACTTTTTTGGATCTTCAAATGCACTACCTTCATTTGAAGTAAGCTTTAGATTCTGCTCCATTGGAGTAGAAACAAGATTACAATCCTTCATCTCAAATTTGCTCAATAGTTCTCCAATATATTTCTTCTGAGAAATAAAAATGTGCTTC
>ML784697.1:460517-487543 GCA_009831015.1 Picea engelmannii | reverse complement strand
CACCCAATTTGTCTTGTTGTTGTTTAGGAATTAAAGCATAACATGGAGAACCAAAAACTCTGAAATGTTGAACAACAGGAAGATGATTATACCATAATTCATAAGGGGACTTATTATTGATGGCAGTAGAAGGACAACGATTGTGAATATAAACAGCACAAAGTATTGCTTCTCCCCAAAACATCAACCTAACATTCTAAAAAAACATCATTGACCTTACCATACTAAGCAAAGTTATGTTCATGCGCTCTGCTACACCGTTTTGTTGTGGAGTATAAGGGATGGTGGTTTGATGTTTAATACCATTATTTTGTAAGTACTTTTCAAATTCATTAGAGGTGTATTCACCACCATTATCTGATCGTAGAGTGCCAATATTAAGTTGAGTTTCATTTGTAATCCATAAATGAAAATTCTTAAAAGTTGCAAAAACCTAAGATTTATCTTTCAACAAATAAACCCAACACATCCTGGTGTAGTCATCAATAAAACTCAGCATATATTTATTACCATTTGCAAATTGAACAGGCATGGGCCCACATAAATTAGAATGTATGAGACCTAACTTCCTGGAAGCTCGAGAAGTAGATCGATAAAAAGGTTGTTTACAATGCTTGATTAAAATACAAACATTACATGGAGAAAGCTTTCTTGGAATAGTAGGAAGCCCTTGAATACCTTGTTGTTTCATAATCCGAATACTATCATAATTAATATGACCAAAACGAGCATGCCACAATAAGCTGGAAGACAAAGTATCACTATGTTGAGCCAAAAGAGCTAAATTAGATTGAAAAGAGGATGTCCCTTTAAGTTTTAAAAGTTTGTCTTCTTCAACACCAGTCAAAACAATCAATTGATCAGATGTTTTTCTTATTTCAATTATACCATCAAACATATGTATAGAATGTCCTTGTTGCCTGATATGTACGAGAGACATCATATTTCTTTTTAATTGAGGAATATAAAGAACATCATGCAAAATATAATCAGCAAGTCCTGGTAGGCGAAGTCGAATAGATCCAATCCCTGAAGGCTTTAACTAGGACTTATCAGCAAAATAAACTATTCCATCAATGTGATTACTGAATGTCTCAAAAAAATCTCTTTTGAAGGTCATGTGGCAAGTGGCTCCGGTATCTAAAATCCAAGTGTCTTCCCAAGAAGAAAAATAAGTGCTAAAAACCTCATTTATACTAAGATTACAATGTGCAACAATATAGTTGGCAGATTCATGTGGTTTTCCTTTGTATGGAGGTTGTTGCTCTTTCTTCTCACTAATCCTATCCCAAGGAGTGCGACAATGAGAAGAGGTATGCCCCAGCTTACCACACCTATAGCACTTAAGAGATTGTTTATCATTCTGAAAATGTTTTTGTTGTCTATCATCTTGTTGTCTATCTCCTTGATGATAATGACCCCCCTGCCTCTAAATGGTCTCCTACCATGACCTCTGTTATTATTATCAAATCTAGCAGACTCTCCTCTAGGTTTCTGCTCTTTCTGTGCAAGACACAAAGTCTCAACTGTGGAAGTGGAAAAATATTCCTTCTTCCCAAAAGTTTTCTCTCTTTCAGCAATTTTGTCTACAAGTTTATCAAAAGTCATGGCTTTCATCTATCCACTAGCTTGAAGAGACTCTAAGTAGTGCGAATAGGTAGGATATAGGGATTTAATAAATGTTGTGAGTTGTAAATCAACTTTGACACCAGTTGAGTCAATATCATGAAAAAGAGCTTTAATTTCATAAGCTAACTTCATGGGATTATTATCTTTCAGTTCCAGATTAAACAACTTCATCAACAATTGTATAATTTCCAGCTCTAAATGGGAGTCATAAAGATCTTTTAATTTCTCTAATGATTTAAATGTTGTGGTGCTAGAAAGAATATGTTTGCTTACCTCTTCAGTGACTGAGGCAGAAATTAAAGCATGTACCTTTTTATCTTTACTCTTCCAAATTGCAAGTTGTCTAGCATCTGTAGGTTCTTGTGGGTCATTTTCATCCTTGCCTTCACAAATTTCCTCCCATAAATCATTAAAAATAAGAGTATTTTTTATTTTTCGAAACCATTCTTGGTAATTTTCTTGTCTAGAGAGCACTACTCCCACAATTGATACTAATGAATGCATTGTAAACTAATCTTTGTAAATGAAATGCCACTTGCACAAGAAAAAAAAAATCTCACAGCAACTACACATTCGACATTGGTTGCACTGTAGACTGCTTAGTATACAGCCTTCTCTGCTCCACTGCAATCTCTCTTGCAGCGAGACCCTTCATGCACACACCAGCAGGGAACTAAAACAACCAGCAAACAACGGTTTTAATAGATCTCCCCTCTCGAATCTGTAGCAGACAGCGATCATTGGATCTGATCTGGGTGCTCTCCCTTAGTGAGAGCCAATGCTCCATGCCTCTCACGCAGACACGATCTAGCACACAAAATAACATGGAGTTTAAAAATAAAATAAAAACATGTTAAAAAAACGTGGCTATGATACCACTGTACATGCCAAATATAAACTCCACGATTAACAGAACACTTAATCCTATTGATAAAAGCGGATGCGGATACATTACGTATAGGCGGAGGCGGACAGTTGTGAGGCAGTTGTGAACAGTTACAGTTATGCGGAAGTTAGGATAGTTGAACCGTTGGATTAGTTAACAAGACCCAGTCCTGTAAAAAAAAAATCTTGCAGAACCAAGAAACTATTTTCCAAGATTTTGTCTTGTGATACCCACAAGATTGCTTCTGCAAACTTGCCACTAAATTGTGCCATTTACAATACATGGTCTAACCCTTGTGAGTGGTAGGGACTTTTATGTGTAGATTGAAGTACTATGTGGTCTAATTAATTCTCAAAGAATTTTTAGCAAGATTATGATTCACTCCTTGTTGAATCATTCACAAGTTTTTTTACAAGATACAAGATTAGGATATTGATCGACACTTTTTTTGTTAGACAGATTATTGACAATTTTTTTGTCTTATTTTAGAAATTTTGTGGATATTTTGATCACTTGGATCTAAGTCTTCAAAATTTACATAAATGGTCTTCAAACATAGCCGAGGATAATTGATTCTTCAGCACTTTATCTTGGATTGGAAATTGGATTTTTAGGGATTTTTAGGATTTGGTATGTATTGGGCTTGTAGTCTATTCACTTCTCATTAGGGTTTGATATCATCAATTTTTGGGATCACATCAACAAACACAAACATGTTATCTAGCTCATTTGTTCTAGAATAATATTTCTAGACTTGACATTCAACATCTATTTTTTGCACTTTTTCCAAAAGTATTTTCATCGAGACCTGTTGGATTGATTGGGATGACTTGGGTTCTACTTTAGTTTTCCAACAAAACCCTGCAAACCATCGACCCTTCTGGAGACCATAAGGCAACACTGCGCACAGAGTGCACAATGAAGTCTCACCCTAGATGGCTTTATGGGTGACTACATGACCCATATGTCTACAACCTTGGAAGGGATGTTGTTGTGGGGATGTTAGGCATTCTTTTTATTTCAACATTCATCAGATATATTATTCTACCATATTATTAAATCCAGATCTATCATTATGTAACCATGTGCATTCATTTAACATTCATTTTGCATCAAATATCAAAACTATTCTAGTGCGTGTTGCATCTTACTACTAACAAACTCGTCCATTCAACATAACTAAATAACTGCAAGAATTAAGACAACATTCCACAAAAAGACACAAGGATTTACCATGGTTCACCCCCCAGGCTACGTCCACAAAGATATGACATTCATTGCGCTTGTATTCGTCTTCATCAAGTTATTGTGTTGTGCACATTACATCTGCATATAGATGAAGTTATTGATAATGGTGATGGTGAGGCTGATAAGGTCGCACCAAGCTTCACAACTTGTGACCTTACCCTCTGTTACCATGCATATCTCTCAAAAATAGACTCATCCCCAAAACTAACTCCACAACTAGATGGCTCAAGAAATAACTCTAACTCTTCTCACTCACTAGATCCGAACTCTTACCAACTAGATCTCCTTAGATCTTACAATACATATTTATAGTAAAAAAATGGGTTAAAACCCGTTACAATAATGGTCAAAACCCTAACCCTAAGTCGATTAGGTTTGTCCACATTCTAACGTCTTGTGCGTGGTTGATCCATGTCCTTATTTATTCCTTTGACTTTCCTGCTTCCTCGCGTTGTTTTTCCTTGTATCTCGGCGTGCGCTCCTTTCCTAGTCCCTTTTCTAACTATCCTCCTCGATTGTTGTATTGTCCCCAAAAATGGTCTAAGCCAACAAGCCCCCAACACTCACTTGTGGCTCGTCTTGAGCCACTCAGGTAGTGTTTGCATCCTGCACTAACTTCTCCAATTCCTGGAACCTGCCTGAAATGTCTTCAGCCTTAGACTTCACTTATGTGCTCCTCTCTGCAATAGTCTCCCTAGTCTATGCAGTGATAGGATCCTTCAATGATTATTTGTTCTCCAATCCAATCTTTTCAACCTTCCCCTTAGCTTCATCAATCTCTGTCAGCATTTTCTCTGTGCTTTCTTGCAGTGGCTCCAACTTATCCTGCCTTGAATGTTTCTCTGCCTATATGCTCTCCGGCTCTATCTGCAATTTCTTCAATTCCTATGCACTCTTCAGCCTGTGTGATATTTCCATCGTCTTTTGCTTTTTCTTTAAGTCATGTACTATAGTATTTACTCCTTCCTTATGTTCTAACTCTTGTAGTTTTCCATCCTCCTGCAGATCTGTCCATAACTATGCGCTTTTGTTGTACAACTCTGTGATTTCCTGAATGTTATGCACAATACTCTCCTTATGACTTGTCACCTCCTACTCCCTCTGCATTATAACTTCTTGTGGGGTGTTGGGTTTTAGGAGTGCCATCAACTCTATAATGTGGCTCGTGTATGCCTCCATAGCCTGCGTTATCTTCTCTATCTTCTCATCCATTGATATATTTCCTCCTTCTACGTTGTCAAGAACAGTTTTGAACACTTCTTCTACCCGTTTCTCTATCCGACCAGTGCATTTCTTCGCTTCATCCCTCTCAACTTGCACCTCGTTGATTGTTAATTTCAATGTGTCACTTCCCTGCTTATCCAATTGTAAATTTGCCGCATCTTCTCGGGCCCTTGATTGAATCTCCTACCTGAAACTGACTTGAAGTTTATACAACGTCGTCGTTGGGCCCTTGGGTAGTGCCAAGTCCAAATGGTCTATGTCCGTTAATGGTTTCTGTGTTGTCTCCTCATCCACCTGCAACATCTCTTGGTTTATGAAAAAAAATTCACTCCCCATTGATATTATATGTACTTTATCATGCATTGGAACTGTCTTTTCCTGATTAATCTTTTGTTGTTGTGCATGTTGTTTCTAATGCATCGTAGTAAGTTGTAGTTGTTCCAGTGTGTCCTTAACCTCTGTCAACTTCTTTGTTATCTCTTCCCTTTGCTTCTCAGCATCATCCCACGACTCTACTATGTGTTCTTGTACTTTCTCGGTGACTAATTCTGCATCATCTTATGTCAATGTTAGTTCTGGAACACTCTTATGCACCTTCATCTTCTTGTGTTTCCCTCTTGTCTGCAAGACTATCCTCTTCATTGGCAGAGTCTCTCTTTTTCCTATTGTAGTTGGTATCTCCATGCTTGTTAGATCTCCTCCTCCTATTTCCTCTTGCATATGAACATTATTATCCTTTTGTACTCCTCCATTTGTGACTTCTGCTCATCCTTCTCCTACACTGAAGGTTTGGGGATATGGTTCTTCTACCTTGTATTTCTAACTGTTGTGCTCCCCCATGTTTCCTTTGTGCGCTATGTCGCCTTTCTTGTATTCGTTGTTGGATTGTTTGACTTCTGTGAAGTGTCATCTTTTACTTGTTGCTTACCTTTTGATACCTTCTTGGAAACTACTGGTACCCTCCATTCTTCATGTTAGTTTTTCATGGCCCACTACACTTCCTCTCTTGTCAGACAATACCTCAATTTTAGCCATACCTTCTTGGGATCCCCTTTTCCCTGAATCCACATATTGTGTCTGGAAGCCTGAAAATTACCTATGCTTCGATGCTCTTCCACCACTTATGGTGGTATCCTCCATGTATCAGCCAACTTTTCCTGCATCTCGTCATAATACATAGCAAATATGATGGAATTTTCCTTCCTTTGTTTTGCATCTGAAGTGTGCCACAACGTTGTATACTTTGTTGTGCAACACTTCCCTCTCCTCGGGTAAAATCTTCTATATTTGGGTTCTCCCCAACCCACCAAAGCTATCAATATAATAAACCATGCATAGTGGAACTTTGTTCCAAGATCCTGCACATCCTTACAGTCATCCAAAAACAAATTTAGTAAATATGGGGTCCAACTGATTAGACTCCCCTTCGCACACTACGTAATTGTTGCTATGACTCCTGTAGGCGCTTCTTCCTTGCAAAATTTCCTTAGAAGTTTACAAGCCATCATCTTGGTCGCCAACCTAATTGTTAGTTCAATGATTTTGTTAAGGATCAACCCCCTAGATCCTCTGTCAATGTTGTATTTCTTCTTCATCTCCTTTTCCATATCTTTCTACTTTGTCTTGTCATCTAAATATTGTTCTGGACTTTCTCCATATGTTGGTAAACCTGTAATCTTTGCAATTAAATATACATATATTGATATTGGTATGTCCATCAATAGAACTCCTCCATGAACCAAAGCCAATAGTTTTTTCACACATGCATTCACATCTTTTCCCCTCCCAAAGTGGGGAATTTCCAATAGGTTCATGATACCTGTGTTATACAATACTGCAATCCACTGCTTCGACTCTAAAATTGGAACCCCTGATGGATCTATACCTTTGCTCTCCATATATACTTCTGGCTCGAACTCAGGGAGATTGTCCCTATCTGCAATATCATTGTCTGCATACTTCAGTTTCTCCACACATCCTAACATGCCAGGAAGGATCTTGACTCCTTTGGGTATGCGCAGTAGTGTCAGTGTTACTTTTTTCTATTTGTGTGGTGATATTTGTAGTATCTATTTTCCCTTTGTCTTCGTTGTCGTTGTTGATGGCCCTACTTCTTGGTGTGTATCCTATTCGTCTTTTGCGTCTAAATCTTGTTTGTCTGTAACATCTTCCACCAACACTTCATTCGACCATTGTGTTGGTTCTGCAATAGGGTTTTGTGCTTCTTCGGCCTGTCCTATCAGCTCATCTGACTCTATTCTTTCATCACCATCCCCATCCATCTGTTGTGGTGTTATAAATCCAATTTGTTGTGCGAGGTTTTTCTTTGTTCTAGGGTTTCATGTTTCTCCTTGCGTCTCGACCTCCATCTCCTCTGTCGCTGGAACATGTTGTTCTTGTTCCTCCACAATCATTGGGATAACTGGTTCGATCACTAGTGAAGTAATGGCATCCACGTCCACCACTCCCTCCGACTAAATAGAGTTTTCTACTTTGACTACTTGCTCATGTGGATATATCGTGGTGTTGCATGTTTTCCTTGCATTTCGGCTGGGAGCTCCGACCTTTAGTGGCACCATTCTTCTAAATCTTGCAAAAGTTGCTATGAATCCTCACTAAATACTTCTTGAAATCACTTGCTCATACTTGGTTTTATCTCCTTAGCTTATGGTTTCACAATGACACAATGAGTCTTATCGTGCATGATTTATGCTTTTATAAGTCCCAACATAAATGCTTTGTCGTGGACCACTTTTCTTATCATTGGTTTGCCTCTTTCTGACCACTTTTCATCTCGGTGCGTTGTGTTTTCTATCTTGACACCTTTTTCTGGCGCACAGGGTATTCATGTTCTGTCCCACCACTTACTATCTACTGGGCGCAATATCATCTCATTGCATGTATAACACTTATCCATATACTTCATATTTTTATATTTTTCTTCTTTTTCCAATTTTTTTCTTTCTTTTTCTTCTTTTACTCATTTTTTCTTTTATTTTTCCTCTTTTAACTCGTACTGTGTACACCTCTAATTTTCTGTGTTGCAATTACTAAGGGTTATTGGGTCGACTGTCCCTATACATTTTTAGTCGATTTCCATTCATCAATCCTTGAATTTATTTTCTTGCTAGATGCTGCAGTTGTACAACACCTCCATTTGTAAAAGACTTTATCTCATATGGCCCTAGCCAATGCATTCTAAATTTCCCTGGGTGGTGCAAGTATTTATTGTCATAGAGGAGAACTAGATCTCCTTCCTTCAAGATTTTCTTCTTGATGTGTCTATCATTCCAATCTTTGTCCTTTGCTTTATGTGCCTCCTAATGGAAACCAACCATAATCATGTCTTCTTCTAATTCCATGAGTTGAGCCAGTCTTTCTTGAGTTGTGTCTCTTTCTATCATGTTTGTAATGGTTGCAATGTGCAGACTAGGTATAAAATATTCCAAAGGGACCACTGCTTCCTGACCATATTCCAATCTGAAAGGTGTCTTCCCTGTGAGTTTCTTGCATGTAGTTCTATAAGCCCATAATATTGTTGGTATATTCAAATCCCAATCATCCATGTTCACATTACAAATCTTGGTTAACGAATTCTCCAAAATCTTATTAAATGCTTCCATTGTTCCATTATCTTGAGGATGGTATGTAGTGTTCTTTTGATGGTATATATCAAATTCTTCAGTCATTGTCTGAATGGTATTGTTAATAAAATGAGTTCCTTGATCACTCATTAGAATCCTAGGGCATCCAAATCTTGTAATCACATGTTCAAACAGGAAATGTGTTGTAGTCTTTGTGCTGCAATATTTTACTGTTGTTGCTTCAGCCCATCTGGTTAAGTATTTTGTTGATGTAATGATATACCTTGCTCCTGATCTTCTAGATGGTGGATTACTTAGACCTACAAAATCTATTGCCCATTTTTCAAACACTTTAAGAGTTAACTGAGGTATTAATGACATCTCATCCCTCTTGGATAGCTTTCCTACCCTCTGACAGTGTTAGGGTCCTAACCTGCACATATGTAGAACAATATATTTGTATGTAATAAAGGTCAATATTAATAAGGCGTTTCAATAAAATAGAATAAGTCGAATGTAAGAAGACCTAATAGAAGATTCCGCTTCTAGAAGGATGATCCTTTGGATGCTTCTTTTGATAGACATATTTAGTATAAATAGGAGTCAAGGGTATGAGAACCCTAGCTTGGATATTATTGTAATAGATCTATGCTTGACTGGAGGTTTCCCCCTCGAAGAGGCCCATGAACATTGCTCTTAGAATCAAAGTTTTATTTTTGTTGTTATTCTTATCTCATTTAAGTGTTATTGTGGTGATTGTTCTCGTTATATTGTTGTTATTCTGCCATTTCTAGCATTTTATTTTTGTTCTACATACTTTTTATATATGGTATATTACAAGTGGTATCAAAGAACTTTCCTCGGCAGAAAATGTGGGTTAAATTTTTTTTCAGGGTAGAGACATATTTCGATGTCTTTAATCCACAGACATATGTCATTACGCGCATAAACCCGCGGTTGAGGGATTCATACACGTAGGAAATACAAGTGGTAACTAAACACGCATCTTTTGGCCACCCTTGTAACCCCTGTTGGCACCCCTTCGAGTGGTAGCACATCAGACAACACCTGTGTACGGATCGTCCTAGATTACCTGAAGCCCTCTTTAGATAAATCGATCGGTCGCTTGACTGCTATAGTGCCATCGAGAACAACACTCGGGAAGATACTCTCTAGTACCTGGGTAGTCGGGTAGTACAGCTAAGGGTACGATCTAGCCTCCTAAGTTAGTGCCCTGAGATATTGGGTCGAGTACTATTGTTGGACCCTGCACGTAAATCAGAGAGTTATAGCACAGGGCAAACTCTTGTCTGTAGAACCCTTGAATACCTAACCCTTGGGGACAGAAACATAAACAAATTAATACAGACAAGATCTATTTCCGTTCAACTGTGTTTGAGACCTATTCCATTGGATTCATCTCTTCTCCCTTATCACATTCATACATATCATTTTTCAGCAAAACATTTTGACCCCACCCGCCCCATTTTGTTTCCCTCATCATCATGGCTCATACCCGCAACCAAGACCTGGAAGCTCGCTTTAATACCTTGTAATCTAATTTGACCGAGACCCAACAAGAAGTGAAACAACTCAGTGCCAATGTTGTCGCCATCAATACAACCATGTAGTCCTCAATGGAGGAAATCAAACAAGACCTGACTACCCAGCTTGAATCTATCGTTTCAATGCTCTGCACCAAGATTCATATCCCTACAGATAACCCTTTATCTGACCCACCTTCAGATACTAAAGCTAAACATTCCTCTAACTTTCAGCACCATCACTTTCAACGTGACCTACGCCTTCCAGGGTGGATGTGACCAAATTTGATGGCTTGGATCCCACTGGTTGGGTAACCCAAATGGAACATTATTTCTCTTTATACGACATTACGGATGACTTGGCCAAACTCCAGTATGGTGTTCTCCATCTAGATCAAGAATGTTGGCAATGGAGAAAAACTTCATGTCAAGGGTATATTGCTTGGACACAATTTGTGGCAGATCTTTATGAACGCTTTGACACTGACACCAACCATTTGTGTCATTTGACAAAGTTGAAACAATCAGGAATAGTGGAAGACTTTATAGCTTCTTTTGAGCGCCTGGATTTTCGGACAGAGGGCATGTCTGATGCCTTTTTCCGAGAGTGTTTTATCAGTGGCCTCAAGGATGAGATTCAAGCCCATGTCCTCATGGCTCGGCCTCAAAGTTGGGTGGAGGAAACTAAAAGAGCTAAAGAAGCACAACAAGTTGTATCTTCACAAAACCGGAAACCCTCCTTTATCCCTCGCACTAAACCAGTAAATCCCACTACTCCCTCCGCTCCACTAAAGATCCAAAAATTGACTAGGGCTGAAATGGTTGAACGCCAACTCAAAGTCCTTTGTTATAATTGTGATGAAAAATACTTCCTAGGCCACAAGTGTAAGGAAAAAAATATTTTTATGGCCATCTCGGAGGATATTTTGAAAGAGGATGTTGAAACTCCCCTTGTGTCTGAGTCACCTGAAACCAATGACATAACCCCTCCCTCAGACCCTCCCGAAGTAGAACCGGTCATTTCCCTCAATGCTCTCACTGGCTTCTCTACTCCCCAAACCCTCAAGGTAATCGGTTACATCAAGCATAGGAAGGTCATCATTCTGGTTGATAGTGGAAGCACCCATAATTTTATTCATCACCGCATTGCCCAAGAAACTCATTGCTACATACATGCCGTCAATAATTTCCAAATCATGATTGCCAATGGTGGCTCCATGAAATGTGGAGGGTGTTGTGAAAATGTGTGTCTCCAAATTGGCGACTACCACCTGAAATCTCATATGTTTGTTATCGACATGGGCGGTTGTGACATTGTGTTGGGTGTTGACTGGCTAAGGAATTTGTGTCCCATTCTCATGGATTTTAAGGAATTAACCATGCAATTTGACCAGGAGGGCCAACAATATAAGTTCCAAGGCATCATCGTCGATTCACCTGAGATCATTAGTTCCCATCGCATGGAAAAGATGCTAAAAAAAGGTCATTCTGGTGTTATTTCCCAACTCCATGCCATACAAGCAACAGAGACACCCTCGGTGCCACAAGACCTCCAATCCATCCTTTCTAAACATCAAGTGGTATTTTCCACTCCCCAGGGACTCCCTCCTTCCTGTGGTGTTCATGATCATTCCATTCCCCTTGTACTAGGAAGCCTTCTTCCCAATATTCGTCTGTATCGTCACCCCTTTTCCCAACAAAATGAAATTGAGAAAATGGTCCAGGAACTCCTTAACGCATGCGTTATCTACCCTAGTATGAGCCCCTATTCTTCTCCTGTGGTCATGGTCCTGAAGAAAGAAGTTTCTTGGAGAATGTGTCCTAACTTTCGTTCCCTCAACAAACTTACCATTAAAGACAAATTTCCCATTCCTGTCATTGATGACCTCTTTGATGAATTGAGTGGCACCCAGTTCTTTACTAAACTTAATCTTTGTTCTGGATACCACCATATAGGTATGAAAGAGGCAGACATTCCCAAGACTGCCTTTAGAACTCATGAGGGCCACTATGATTTTTTGGTCATGCCCTTTGGCTTGTGTAATACCCCCTCCACCTTCCAAAGCCTCATGAATCATGTCTTTCATCCTTTTCTCCGTCATTTTGTCTTAGTTTTCTTTGATGATATCCTCATCTATAGCCAAACCTGGACAGACCATCTTGCCCATGTGGACCGATTTCTCCATCTACTCTCTCAGCACCAATTTTTCATGAAACGGTCTAAATGTGATTTTGGTGCCTCAGAAGTCGAGTACTTGGGTCATCTAGTTGGAAAGGACGGTGTCAGGGTGGATCCTAAAAAGATTGAAGCTATGCAAGGCTGGCCTCACCCAAAGACTCTCAAAATCTTGCATGGATTTCTGGGCTTAACAGGTTATTATCGCAAGTTTGTTAAGAATTATGGAAAGATTGCATCACCTCTCATTGCGCTCCTAAAAAATAACTCTTTCACTTGGACTCGAGCAACTACTCAAGCTTTTCAAACCTTGAAGATGGCCATGTGCACCACTCCATTCCTGGCCCTTCCTGATTTCACCAAGACCTTTGTCTTGGAATAAGATGCTTCAGGGAAAGGAATTGGTGTTGTCCTTATGCAAGAGGGTCAGCCTTTGGCCTTTACCAGCAAGCAATTGTCTGAAGAAATTTGGGAAAATCAATCTATGAAAAGGAAATGTTGGCTATTATGCATGTCGTTGATTTGTGGCACCCTTATCTATTGGGGAAATGATTCAAAATTAAGATAGACCATCAAAGCCTCAAGTATTTTCTGGAACAACGCATTTCCTCCCCGGAGCAACAAAAGTGGGTGACCAAGCTCTTTGGATATGATTATGAGATCAATTACAAGAAAGACAAAAACAATGTGGTTGCGAATGCACTTTCTTGAAAATATGAAAATGAAGGATCCCTTTTTTCTCTTTCCTTCATTGTACCAGATTGGCTCCAAGTCGTTCGCCAGGAATGGCTACAAGATCCAAAAAGTTCATAGTTGATCCAACAATTTCAGTCCAATGCTCCAAATTCCCCAGGGCACTCTTGTCTCCATGATGAGATTTGATACAAAGGTCGTTTGTATTTAAGTAAACAATCAAAACTTAAATCCACGGTACTTTCTGAGCTTCATGCTACACCCACAGTTGGGCACACTGGGTTTACCAAAACCTATGACAGGGTCAAACGCTCTTTTTTCTGGGATGGCATGAAACAAGACATTCATAATTTTCTCGCTAAATGTGATGTGTGTCAACGCAACAAGGGAGAAACAGTCAAATCTCCAGGCACACTATAACCGCTTCCGATTCCACCTGCTATTTGGAGGGATATCTCTATGGATTTTATTACAGGCTTACCCAATTCAAGAAATAAATCAGTCATCATGGTGGTTGTTGATCACCTTTCCAAGTATGCTCATTTATGTGCTCTTCAACACCCATTTACAACATCCACGGTGGCTCAACTTTTCATGGATCATGTCTTCAAGCTTCATGGCATGCCGCATTCTATTGTTTCTTATTGCGACCCAACTTTCACCAATAACTTTTGGCAAGAACTGTTCAAGCTACAAGGCACCCAATTGCATCTCAATGCAACTTATCATCCCCGAACTGATGGTCAAACGAAAGTTGTCAACAAGTGATTGGAAACATATTTGAGGTGTTTTTCCTCAGAAAAGAAAAATCAATGGGCTCAATGGTTACCCCTAGCTGAATGGTGGTACAACACTTCATACCATACAACTACACGCATGACTCCTTTTGAAGCAGTATATGGATAAAATCCATCTTCAGTTCTCTCATACTTACCTGGTGTCTCGAAGGTCCAGGCGGTTGACCAAACGCTTACAGTTTGAGAAGCTATTCTCCATACCCTCAAAGAGAATTTGATCATGGTATAGAATCGCATGAAGCAGCAAGCAGATCAAGTTCGCTCTGAACGTCAATTTGCAGAAGGGGGTTAGGTGTTTCTTCGATTGTAACTTTACAAGCAAAATTCCCTCAAGGCCGAGCATTGTGAGAAGCTAGCGCCCAAATTTTATGTTCCTTATACCGTTCTCAAGCATGTGGGATAGGTGGCCTATCAGTTAGCTTTGCCCAGTCATTCTAAGCTACATCATGTTTTTCATGTTTCATGCTTAAAAAAGGTGATTGGAACTAAGTGCCAAATTCAAACCAACCTTCCCGAGTTAGCCGAAGAAGGATCCATTTGGCTACAGCCATAAGCATTTTTGGACCAGCGTGAGCGTCGCCTACGTCATAGAACCATCAAGGAAGTGTTAGCTCAGTGGAAAGATACAACTCGAGTAGATGCCACTTGGGAACCAACTACCATTCTGCAACAATTTCCACATCTCAAGCCTTGAGGACAAGGTTGTTTTTAAGGGGGTGGACATGCTAGGGTCCTAACCCGCACATAGGTAGAACAATATATTCGGATGTAATAAAGGTCAATGTTAATAAGGCCTTTCAATAAAATATAATAAGTCGAATGTAAGAAGACCTAATAGAAGCTTCTGCTTCTAGAAGGATCTTCCTCTAGATGCTTCTTTTGATAGACATATTTAGTATAAATAGGAGTCGAGGGTATGAGAACCCTAGCTTGGATATTATTGTAATAGAGCTATGCTCGACTAGAGGTTTCCCCCTCGAACAGGCCCGTGAACATTGCTCTCAGAATCAAAGTGTTATTTATGTTGTTATTCTTATCTCATTTCAATGTTATTGTGGTGATTGTTCTGGTTATATTGTTGTTATTCTGCCATTTCTAGCATTTTATTTTTGTTCTTCATACTTTTTATATTTGGCATATTACAGACAGACATCACAAGCCCGAAAATACTCCTTTGCATCCTTAGAAATTGTTGGCCACCATAATCATGCACGTAGTATCTTTTGCGTAGTAGCCTTCCCTGCATAATGTCCTCCAACTATTCCTTCATGTGCTTATGCTAAGATGATAAGACATTCATGTTCCATAACACATCTCCTTAAGGTATTGTTTGCTCCTAGTTTATACAAATGTCCTGCAATAAATTGATAATCTGCAGCTCTAACCACCAAATTTTTCTTTTGCGCAATGGTATATTCCTTTGGGGCAAATCCTCTACTCAAAAATTTAATGATATCAACAAAATATTCATCAACAATATGCATTGAAAACAATTCTGCATCAGGAAAATTGTCCTCCAAATTGCTTGGTTCTTCCCCACGGGTTACCCTAGATAGACGATTAGGCCCTTCATTCAATCTTCCAGGTTTCACAACTACTTCAAAATAAAATTCTTGGAATAACAAAAACCATCTACATATTCTCCCCCCCCAACTATAGATTTTAACTTTGTACAATATTTTACTAGAAACTGATTTTCAATAAAAGAACATAAAAGATACAATGGAAAATACACACATTACACAGATTTTTCCCCCAGAAACCCAAACCGGGAAAACCAACATATTCTATATTCATTCACATCATACGTTGTTTACAATAAAATATACATATAGGAGACAACGACATCCAAAAACCTGATCCAATGACCTAGATTAGTCAACAACCCTAATTCCTTAACCAAAAATAGAAAACCATCGACGAAAAACCATGTGTCGAAAAATCGCCCATAAATGGACACGAAAAATCGAGGACCGCCCAAAAATGGACACAAAAATTGAGGAAAGAATATATCACATAACACATATACAACACCAACACTAGCTTGTTGACCAGGTATTTAAGAGCAAAGTCATCTATGAACATCTTGAAATGTTAGCCTAACAAATAATGTCTAAACTTTTGCAATGCATACACCATAGCCAAACCCTCTCGTTATGTTGTATTATAGTTTTGTTCTGAATCTAAGAGCTTCATGCTTGAAAATGTTATTGGGTGATCTATATCACCTTCTCATGGTTGTGTTAATATTGATCCAAGTGTTATTGAAGATGTATCCACATGAACACAAAACTCCTTTGACGAATTTGGAAACACCAGAATTGGCGTTGTCACCATTTTCTCCTTCAAGATGTCCAAACTCTATTGGCACTCATCATTCCACTGAAACTTGATATCCTTCTTTAACAAATTCTCCATGGGAACAGTAATATGTGCATGGCTCTTTATAAACTTCTTATAGTAGCTTGTATGACCAAGTGTAGCTCTTAATTAGCGCACTAACTTAGGTGGTGGTAAATTCACAATGACAACAATCTTCGCAGGATCAACCAGGAGACCTTGTTTACACACTACATGGCCTAGAAAAATTCCAAATGGTGCGTTGAATATGCATTTCTTAATATTCAAAGAGATTTGACACTGTCTACACATGTCTAGCATTAATCTTAAAATTTCCACATGATCCTTTAACAAGCTAAATATTGTCCAATCATCTAAGTAAACCTCCAAAAACTTATGTATGAAATCCTTAAATGCAGCTACCACTACCCTTGAAAAAATAACAGGGACATTCTTCAATCCAAATGGCATCGTTGTGTACTGATATGACCCCCATTATGTAGCAAATGTAATCTTATGATGATCCTCTGGTGCTATTCTGATCTGGTGATACCCTGAAAATCCATTAGTAAATGAGTATGCTTCTTGTCCTCCTACATTCTCCAAGACCTCATATGTAAATGGATTAGGGAAGGGATCATGTAGACAGGCATCATTCCTCAAGACTACACAGATCCTTATTCCCCCTTGCTTCTTCTCCTGAACCACCATAGGGCTAATCCACTCAGATTCTTCAACAGGTTCTATTATCCCAACCTCTAACATTTTATCAAATTTTGCCTTCACTTTCTTCTTATATACTAGATTCAATCTATATGGTCTTTGTCTTATTGGTATGGCATCTAGTCTCAAGGGTGTCTTGATCTCTCCAAGTTCTCATGCTACCCCTTTCATCTCTGAAAACGTCGCTCGAAACAAATCACAATACTTACGCAGTGACTCTGTTATTCTTTCCACTATCTAGTTATCCCAATAGTCACCAATACTTGAAATCTTTGGATTCTCTTATGTTCCAATATTTACCTTGTTTATCTATAGTGGTGCAAAAAACTCTTATGACTCTAACTTTGGCCCTTCTACTTCGCTTTCTCCTTTAACTTTTGTAATCTAAATATCGTGCGAGTTTTCTTTTGCTGGGTCATCTTCTGTGACGTGGTAATAGTGTAACAATTGTCTGATTGTCTGTCGATTATGGTTCTGATAAGTTGTTACAATTTCAAATTCAAGTTCTTCAAATATTCTCTCTTTTATCAACTTCAGTGTTGTATCTATCTATGTATTATCATGTTCAAATGCAAAGGTGATCACAAAATTCTGTTGCAAATCTCCCCAGTTTGCAGTTTCTCTGCGCCGTTCCCATTTTGTGTACCAATTCCTTGGGATTCCTTCCAATGTATGAATGAAGTGATGTGGCCACTCCTCTGGTGGTACCAATATCCATTGGTTTATACATCTGTCTACATGTTCTTTGGGTTGTCCTATTCCATCATATTTCTGCATATATTTCTTCTCTTGTTCTACGCCAAATTTGATGCGCAGTAATCTTTTGCATTGATACCAATTCTGAATATTCTCTTTATGAGTACCCCACCAATGTGCAAGTATAGCTTTCAAGTCAATCTCTAAAACTAGTAACCTTTGACTTTCCAAAAATTCTAACTCAAACTTTGTTAAACATTCTTCTAAATCATTTTGACCATAAAAAAAATGGGAGGTTCTCTTACCTCTATTCCAACCCATCTTAGTGAGTGTGTCATTCTTGCACATCTTCTGGTAGATATCTCATGCGATCATTGCTTCAAATTCTCCAGTCCCGTGTTAGAATCTTAAGCACAAGAACTAATGCTTCTCCACCTAAGCATTCCATCCGTTGTTGGGTTAATTTAATATTCCTCGCACGCGGTAGTTCTATACAACTGGTTTATCTCTTCTATGATGAATTTCTTTGTCGCATGTTCAAAATATCTTCCTCTTTATGAAGGATCTAATGGCGCAATGAATCTATATTCTTTTGATTCAAAAATCATTTTCTTGGTCATCAAGTTGATGATAGCCTGATTGTCAAAAGCCCAATCCAGTCCCAACAATGTTGGATATGGTGTAGTGTTATCCACTATATCAATTACCTCAAAGTCTTCCATAGTGTGCACACCATCTAAATCCCTGGGTATGCCCTTCAATCTACCAATTGGTATCACCCTATGTTTATTTTCCAATTTCAACTGAATATGTGAATATCCCAATGTAGGTTCCCCCATACATTCCCATGTTTTCTTAGGAAAAACATTTACTTCGGACCACAAATCTAATATGATGCCACCCATGTTAAAGTCTCCAATATTTTCATTCAATCTAAACTCCCTATTTTTTCTTGTCTTCCTACGAACATGATTTACTTTATTTTGTTCCAGTTGTATCTCTTCTCCAGAATTGCATTTTTCTAGTAGACCTTGTAACATTTGTATAGATGATTTATCATTTAACAACTTCAAGCAAGACCCCAAAAAGTTTCTTAGATTACTTACTTGTTATGAAAATTGATCTATGTTGGTATCATCAAATAGGTGAGACATATCATATACTAATACATCATCTCCTAGATTTGTACCTAAAGTAGAAGCAATATTTTCCTTCAAAATTTCTTTTCTGGCCTCCTTTTTTTTCGTACATCAAAATGTTGTTGAGGTGTTGTATTATTTTTGACCCACTCATGTTGGTTTTGATCCTACTTTGTTTCATATACTCATGTCTTGGTTCCACCTCCAGTAACTATATGGATCTTCTTCCCATCATCCTCTCTAGTTTCCACAACAATCCATTGAACATTCTGCTTATTATGGTTCCTCTTTTCCTGTATCTTTATCAAAAGTATCAGACGATATTATGAATTATGATCTGTTGTGCAACAATACATACATGTTGTGGGTGGTTGTAGAAAATCCCTTGCATAATGTCCAGGTTTCTAACAATTGTGACAGGTTATTGGTCCTCTACCTTCTCCAAATCCTCTTCCTCCATGACCTCCTCCTCTGAATCCTCCTACGTTACCTTGATTGTCTGTGTGCAGTGTATTATACTATGGTACTTGGTTATATTGTGGTTGCACATTATTATACTGCGGTGGCGCTGCAAACTGTTGTGCGTTATTATACTGCTGCACAGGTGGACCTGTCATAGGTTCATCATGCATCCTATATGCATCTGAGGTCCTCTCCTTCATCATTCCTAAGGTTCTACAATCCTTGTCCTAATGTCCTAGATACTTAAAAAATTACAGAATGTACTCTTAGTCATTGTTTGACACTTTTACATCATGGGACAATGATAGGGATCATGTCCATGTGTTCTACATATTTCACACCATGGTCCTCCTGTAGATAAGGGATTCGAAAATCCTGCTCCCAAGTACTATGCAAATGTTGGGCACTCATTCTTATGATGTCCTTATGTTCTACATAAAGTACACCAAACAACTTCCCTCTTTTCCTTTCATTTGTTCTGATTCAATTTAAATGTAAAATTATTGAGATCTACTCTCAGCTCTTCTATAGTTGGCTATGTATGTCTATATTGATTTTCTTCCAATTGTAAGGTTGCTTGCAGAGCCTCATCCTAAGTCTGGAAATTATCTTGCCTCAATGGATATTTAAGATGTGTCAATAATTAGTTAATGAATAGGTTCCTATGTTGCATATATGTGATGGGGTATTTCAACTTACCTTTCAATCTCTTGAAATTTTGGTCGATTTCCCAAACTGACTCTCATGGCTTCTTTTTTATTTCGATCATCTCATTCATGTATTGGTCTTCTAAACTTGGTCGTTGGAATTCATTGATTAGTGTCGTCTTCACATATGTGATGGTTGTAGGTGCTCCTTGTGGGATTTTTACTTCAAGACCCATATACCAGTCCAGTGCACAGTCTCTGAATATAATTGCAAGTTGCACTACTTTTGTATCTTCATCCGTGATTTGTTTAGCTGCCCAAATATTCTCACAAATGAATAAATTCTTCTCTGGGTCCTCCGACCCTTCTCCATGAAACTCTGGTAATCGAATAGTTGGATCTTGTCCTGCCATTGTGAAATTTGGTGTATTGCCTTCATGTGGTGTATATAATTGACTACTACTAGTTGAATTCGCACCTCTACTTGAATTTCCACTGGAACCTCATCCTACTAAAATCCTTCTACTATTGATCGTTGGTTGTCTAAACAATTCTTTCTCTTCAGATGTCTTAGTCGCACATGGGGTTGTGGGTTCCACACTAATTCTAATCTAGAATGGACAACCTTCTTCTAGGACAGACCCTTGACCTCTGATTTTTCTCTCATATGTGGCACATAGGAGGTCCTCAATCTGCCCCATAGCATAGATATCCTCTACCTCCTCTTCATTATTTTCCAAGCCCTCTCTCTCAACTACTTCCCTATTTTCCTATTGATCTTATACTGGTAGGGTCTTCCACTGCCCATTGTTCCCACATTGTCCATTATTTCCTTTATATGATCTTAATCCATCATGATGGGGTCCATTGCTTCCTTATTTTGACCTCTATCCAGGTCCTTCTCCATATCTCATATCGTCCTCAGTGCTTCCCCCAGTCTCCCTATGTGTGCAAAGTGATTTAGTTGTCTGACTCCATTGTCATCACTCCTTTATAATGAAATAAAATCTTGATCGATGTATAAAGTGATCGAATATATCTTCCTCGCGGTCCCTTCAAAAACTCATGCTCTACAGTAGTGTAAGACTTTGCAGTATCGAATGCAAAATCAATAACAAATCCTGCAACAATGTTGTCTAACTAGAAATCCACTGTGCGCGCCAATTTATTATTGGCTCTTTGTATCCGCGCAATATTCTCAGTAGCCCACTCTACTGGTCTTATTCAATTAGTTGGATGATTGTCCTTCAGTCTCAGTATCCACTCCTGCAGTAATTTTGGGAAATTACAGAAAAATGTCTCATGAAGATTAGTAAAAACTTACCTTTCCAAATACCGACGCGGAGTATACTTAGGGTTTCTATTGTCCTTCTATGTGAACTCGAGATCTTTTGTTGGTAACCATATTTCAATATCTTGCTTAGTTGGATTCCATGGCCTGAACATCTCCTTCTACTACTACATTCTTCATTGTCCTCTCATCAAATCCCCTCCAATCTATTCTTCTGAGTTCCAAATGACAATGAAACCATTTTTTCGATTGATTGGGCTAACCTGGGTTCTACTTTAGGTTTCCAACCAAACCCTACAAACCATCGACCCTTCTGAAGACCAGAAGGCAACACTGCGCACAGAGTGCACAATAAAGTCTCACCCGAGATGGCTTTATGGGTGACTGTAGGACCCAGATGTCTGCAGCCTTGGAAGATATGTTGATGTGGGGATATTAGGCATGATTTCTACTTCAACATTCATCAAATATATCATGCTACCATATTATCTAATCCAGATCTATCATTTTGTAACCATGTGCATTCATTTAACATTCATTTTGCATCAAATATCACAACTATTCTAGTGCGCGCTGCATCTTACTACTAACAGATTCATCCATTCAGCATAACTAAATAACGACAAGAATAAAGACAACATTCTACACAAATTAATAAGGCTTTAATTTGGTTCACCCCCCATGGGCTATGTCCACAAAGATTTGGCATTCATTGCTCTTTTATTCATCTTCATTAAGTTATTGCGCTATGCGCATTAGATCTGCATATAGCATAAGCTATTGATAATGGTGATGGTGAGGTCGAAAAGGTTGCACCAAGCTCCACATCTTGTGACTTTACCCTTTATTACCATGCATATCTCTCAAAAAAAGACTCATCTCCAAAACTAGCTCCATAACTAGATTGCTCAAGCAATAACTATAACTCTCCTCACTCACTAGATTCCTACTCTTACCAACTAGATCTCCTCGGATCTTACAATACATATTTATACTACAAAAATGGGTTAAAACCCATTACAATAATTACCAAAACCCTAACCCAAATTAGATTAGGTTTGTCCACATTCTAACTTCATGCATGCGGTCGATATGCATCCTTCTTTCTTCCTTTGACTTTCCTGTTTCCCCGTGCTGCTTTTCCTGGTATCCCGGTGCGTGCTCCTTTTCTGGTCCCTTTTCTAACTGTCCTCCTTGATTGTTTTGTTTTTCCCCAAAATGGACTATGCCAACAAGACCAATGAGATTTCAAATCGTGAGTATTATATTGAAGACTTTGAGATACCAATTTTGGCACTAATTCTTGTCACTCAAACGGTACAATTTTACAGACTTATTATTGGGCGGGGGGGTGTTATCCTTTGTCTCCCTCTAGCCCCCATTATGTCCTTGACCACCTTGATTTGTACCTTAGCATATATTTCTCATCCTAGGTATCATATTCATGGTTATATTTTGTATTATAATCCTAATCTTCTTGGTTATGTAGCATTGACCATTATATTTTGGTTACTTTATATTGTATTATATAATGTAGATTGACATGTTAATACATTGATTATATTATTACCTTTTCCTCCATTTCTTATGTCTCATTGAATATCCTTTTGTTACTTATATTCTTACATATCTTTAACATCCACACTTAAGAGATAATTTATATTGCTCTAGTCACACTCAACAATATGGTCCCGAGTCTTCTTTTCCATCCTCTTAATTGTGTTTGTTATTCTTTTGGAAAATTTAGAAGTGAACCCATCTTATGTGTCAGTGGTTGGTTCTTTTAATTTAGGTAGAGAGGGGAGTCCTTCTTACTATATGTTGAAACTAGCAAATTTGTGATTATTTTCTTTTGTAGATTCCTCCAAAATGAGAGGATAAAATTGCTTTGAAGGGAGCCCATGAGGCCATTTTGTCATGATTGTGTTAGAAAAGTTGTCATATGTCGTTGTCTTCTACAAATACCATCTTCTCTTATCTTCCATCCATTTCAATTCCTAGTATTCATACCCTACTACCTCTATAAGCAAGGTAATGGGCTCATCTCCCTCTGTAGATTTTGAATATTAAAAGAGCCTTACCCCAATTTCGGCTACCAAAGAAAAGGAACACAACAATATCACTCCTCTTCCTTAGCATGAGGTAAAACTACATATGGAATTGAAAGCTTAACATATTCATATTGTTAGTATAAACTTGACTCGGTGAAAAAGTCAAAGTTGTTAGGTCAAAAATGGTGGTTTCAGGCACATGGTATTGGTGACCCATGGAATTGAACCCATGGATTACATGTAATGAAAGCCTATAAAAGTTTGGTGATACTCCATTGTAATGTGCCAGGAAGTGAGGGGTGAAGGCTCACTTGGTCAGGGCCAAGAGGTTGGGCGGCTTAGCCAGGTTTGGTCAAGGAACTAATAGATCTATTAGTTGGTTTTTCCTAGTTTGGGTTTTCCAAGATAAATCTCGTGTGATTTATGTGTCTTATTTCTATGATTTGAAATATTATTTTTCTTTCGTATTTTTATTTCCTAACATCTGGTATCAGAGTTATGGTTGACAATGATGAAAAGAAAGATGTGGTTCTCAAAGTAAAGAGCTAGGGTTTAAATCCCTAGGGGATGTTGAAGGCCATGGGAGACTTAAAGAATATAGGATGAGTCGTGTGTGGATGGTGAAGCCATGGGAGTTGGGTGTATGTGCTTGTAGAGTGCCTGAAGATGAGTGGTGAATGCTCACTTGGCCAGTTTGGCTCATAGTGTCTGAAGGATATATGGCTTGGATGCTTGGATCTGATGGATGGATATGTCAAGTGTGGTTGGATATATTGTTCGGTTTCATATATACCAAGAAGTGAGCATCAAGAGTTGGAGGAATGGAAAGGAAAGAGGATGACGACATAAGTGTTGGGATAGAAACACTGAAAAAATTAAAAATTGATGGAGTTGAATATAAATGGACATACGATTGTAAGATATGGTTAGGAATGCATACCCTAGGTTTGAAATTTCACCAACAAAGTCTAGACATAGACCTAGGTGATAGGGGGGATCATGCAAGATACCCGAATACCCTGACTTTGAGGGAGGTTATTGGAAAATTGGTTGTCATTGAGGTCAAATTTAGAAGAATTATAGAAGCCTCTAGAAGTAATGGGTATAATTGAAGAAGTCTCCAATGTGGTCCTCTTATGGCATAGCTTTGAGCATGGCCCTCACGGGAAGACTCTTTGAATAAGTCTACAAGAAACCCAGAGATGTGGTCATGAAGATCAAAGTTGACTAGGGAAAAAGAGATTGAAGAACATTACAAGTACATGCAAAAACCCTCATAGATGGATAGTCCTTGTCATGTCATTTCCAATAGTAGGTGGTACGCCACATGGTTCCTCATGGTTGAGAAGTTATGCTCTCTTGAATTTGAAGCCCCGAAGTAATGGTTAAGAAGCCCCCAAACGGTTGCAAAAAGAAGTTACAAGTCGGCCCAAAATTAATTAAAGGAGAAAATTTGTTGCAACTAAAAGTTACAGGTCATCCCTAAAGACAGGTAAAGGAGTTTGGTTGGAAAGTATAAATACACCTCAAGAAGCCTCTCATTTGTAAATACACAAGTTCGTGAATATATATCTATCAAGTGATCTCTTAGTGAATCTGAAGCAACGAAGAAAGGTCGAAGGTCTCAGAGTCGTAGAGGAGAGCGAAGGGTTTCTAAGAAGCCCTAATTTAGTTGACCCTGCGGGTCAGGCTTAGGGTGTATCGCGAGGCACCCCTATGGATTGATTGAGGCTTGTCACACAATGACCCACTAGATAACTAGCCTCTGTCCAGCGAGTCTGAGGTAAAATTCAATGAAGATTTTATCTTGATTTTTCTGAAGATGATATGCACCAGGTTCGTCAATTGGTCTGTGATGATATGCTCTAGGTTTTTCTTCATGAGTAAAGGTATGTTTTTATGTGTTTTTTAGGCTTGTATTATGGATGGTTTGGCACATTCTTAATGCATGTCTCAGAGGATTTTTGGTACATGGATGCATATGTTTGAGGTACATATCTTTGTGAAGTTGATACATGCTTGAGATATATCCTTGGTACATGATTTATGGATGTTATGGTTCATTGTTAGAGGCACATATTTTTTATGTTGGCACATGTTTGAGGCATATACTTGGTATATGGTTTTGGATGTTATGACATATGTTTGAGGCACATCTTTTGGTACATGGTTCATGGAATATATGGCACATGCTTTGGATACTTGATGTTGGCTATATATTTTGACATTTTATTTGATCTATGTTAGTGGATCAGGTTGATGATGATGATGTATCAGTGACAATGACAGAAACAGTGGCAGTGGCAGTGACAGAGACAGTGGTAGTGACAGGTTGAGTCTACATTTATATTTCATGGTGGAAGGAAGGGGCAAGGAAAGGGGGTTGTAGCCTCTTTCTGGTTGGAGCCGGAGAATACAGGGAGTTGGAGCTTCTTTCATGTTGTATCATATAAATTCGGGTGTTGTAGCCTCCTTTCAGTTGTAGCTAGAGAATTCAAAGAGTTGTAGCTTCCTTTAGTTGGAGCCTGTAAACAAGGGGTTGGAGCCTCCTTCTAGTTGGTGCTGGAGAATTTGGAATTTGGTGCTTCCTATGAATGTAATATTTTAAAATATAGGAAAGCATTATGTGGTTTTTTCCCATTTGAGTTTCCACATAAAATCCATGTGTATTGTGCATCTATGGTTATGTGTTGTTGAATTGTATTTCTTATAATATCTTGAATGAAATCAAAAGTGAAATATTGTTCATGAATTGATGTTTACATATTCTAGTTAAAAGTGGTACAAATTGCATAATACTTATTCACCCCCCCCCCCTCTCAATATCCCAACAGAGGTTTGGTCGGATTTGGTCATGAGAAACTCCAATTCAAGTTTAAAGGGGAGAATGTTAGGATAAACTTGACTCAGTGAAAGGGTCAAAGTTGTTATGTCAACAATGGTGGTTTCGGGCACATGGTATTGGTGACCCGTGGTATTGAGCCCATGGATTACATGTAATGAAAGCCTATAAAAGGCATGTGATACTCCATTGTAATGGGTCAAGATTTGAGTGATGAAGGCTCACTTGGCAGAGGCTAGAAGGTTGGTCGGATTGGACACATTTGGCCAAGGTAAATAATAGATATATTATTGGTTGGTTTTTACCGTATGGGTTTTCCAGGATAAATCTCATGTGATTTATGTGTCTTGTTGCTATGATTTGAAATATTATTTTTCTCTCGTATTTTTATTTCCTAACACATATACCTAGTTTTCATTATGATAATGGATCAAGGAGGATCATGACGAACAAGGGAGAGATCATGTCCTTCACAGCCCATTATACCTCTAACTTCTAGAACATGCAAGTTGTCCAGCCTAGTGGCCTCTAGTTGTTGTTCATTATACACCCCATACAAGACAATATTATTTATTAATGTTCTATAATTATGAACATGTAATTATTTACTAATATATAATGTTATTAAACTAGATGATATATCTTGTAGAAAAAATATAAAATATACATACAAATTAAAATTTGAAAAACAAATATTATTTATGTCCACAATGTATTAACAAGAATAATGTATTCTAGAGAGAATTAATATTACGCATCGTGAACAAAAATTACTACATTGAATATTAACATTGAAAAAAGGTACACCATCAATATATTTTATTGCACATAATAATAATAATAAATAAATAAATAAATAACGATTAATGCACATCCTAGGGAAACTCACGAGGCACTTCCCCTCATTCCAAGGATAGTGCCCAAGGTAAACCAATCAGTTGTAGTTTTGGCAATCTAACCCAATAGAGACATTGACTGAGGCCCACTATATTTATCCATAGAGGCAGTCAACTCAAGGACTTGACCCTATCACCTTTTGTTTGTAATTCACAAC
>ML784697.1:430931-443367 GCA_009831015.1 Picea engelmannii | reverse complement strand
AGGTTTTTTGCCTTTTATTATTCAAATAATTGAGTTCTTCAGGAAATCGGTACCATGTGTTGGGAATGATAACGAAACTTGTGTTTTATGAAAAGCCAAAACCCGAAAAAGGAAAGTTTAGGTCTTAGGGATAAAAAATTTAAGAATTGTTTCAACACCCTCTTTCCCCTTATTTATACGTTCTAGTAGTAGATGTCATTAGCTACGAACTAGAGTCAACTAGGATACAAGAACAAATTTGAGGTATCTCTAATCTAGATGGCTCTGAAATAGTCAATAATCATTTCATTGATGACTATCTTATAGCAATGGGCCTAGATCAAAACTCGATGGAGGCTACTAAGGGTTGTTTGGATACTTTTTACAGAGCTTATGGAGCAGTGGTTGGTGAACGAAAAAAACAACTATTGGTTGGTGGGTCTTGATCATCTACCAACTTGGTTCCATCCTTATGGAAGTGGGTAAACCCTAGGGAGATTGTTGGTTATTTAGGGATTTCATTCGATACCAATCTTTCAATGGTTGATATGTGGAACTAGTGTCTTGAATGGATTAAGTGCAGGCTTCTAGTCCGATAGTATAAGGATCTTCCCTTTGACAGTAAGCTTACTATGGTTTTGTGCATCCTTCAAGCCTCCCACATCTATTATGTCTCTTGTCAACTCCTAAGTAGGGTGTTGTTCAAAAAGCTGGAGTGGATCCTCAAGTCTTTCTTTGGTCCAAATATAACCTTGAGAGAGCATTGCCTATGGCTCTTTGGGAAGTTTGTATGATGTATAAGGAGGAAGGTGGTCTCAATCTTATTGATGTTGCAACTTAGGGTCATATTTTGTGCACCAAATGGATTTTTTGATGCCCTAAAGGTTTTGCCCCATGGAAAATTCATCTCATCCCCACAACTCTTTAAGGTGTCTGTGTCAACGATTTGGAGTAGGTGAGAGTCTTGGAAGTCTTTGTTGCTTTGGTCACATGAAGCCTGTATGAGAGTTGTGCAAGTTGGAACTTGGCTTGGCACCTTATTTCGAGTTCATTGCATCAAGTGCAATGTATTTTCGAGTGTCCTAGATTTCAGGCACGCAAGTTACATAAGAATGGAATATTCCTTTAGAGGGACTTGTGGGATTTGTATGCCCAGGATTGGTTGGATTAGAGGTTGTTAACTCATTAAAAGGCATTGTTCCTCTAATAAGTCGACCATCAACGATATCATGGCATTGCTTCCTCCTGAAGAGAAATATATATTGAATATAGATATGTAGGGCCATTTTTGGCAAGATTAGGGTTGGAGATTTGGGAAGCCAATTCAACATATGATACCAAAAAGATTTACTCTCTCTCCATCAGAAGGGCTCGTTATCTACTGTTTTAAATGCTAGATGGACATCTTTTGACCCTAAGGTCAGAAGGATTCATCAATTGCACAGTTTTTGGGTGCTCCGGCTCAACTATAAACTTCAAATTTGTGCATTGTTGGTTGTTTACCAAGGGCTGCCTTCCAATGCTCACCTTGACAAAAGTGGGTTGACAGACTATCTCTACCTCTGCTGCTGCCGCTCAAACCTTGAAAAACATTCTATGGGAGTGCAAGTTTGCTGGAACTTGTTGGAAATATATTCAGAATTGACATTTCGTTTTGTTTCAAGGCCAATTTCAATGTCCGTAATGTTGTGTATAGAGGTCCTTGGTTCTTCCTCCTTTCACTGGTATTTGGGACTATCTTCATATTGCAACTTTATTTACCATTTGGTAGCCAAGGTGCAATTATATTTTTTCTGATGAGGTCAATTCGATCCAATATTTGTCACTCTTCAATGAGAAGTAACATGTTTGCAATTCTCTGTCAAAGGCTACCTTCAAATTAAGGATTGCAAAGAATTAAATGCAATAGCTTATTTTGAATTTATTGCAGCTTTGGTGGCTACAAGAAACAAAACATAATGCTTCATTGCATATACCCTTCCACTTATATTTTCAGCTTTCTTGTAAATATTCTCTTAAATAGAAGACTTTTTTCAAATAAATAAGCAAAAAGTAATGTGGTGCAGCGACCTTCATTTTTTAACAGTTTTACCTTATGAAAAAAACCTACAAGGCATTAGGGTTTGACATCTTGTCCTTGTGTGTGTGCATGTATGGAAGATAAATATCATCAAACGAGACCCATCAACTATGCAAATTTATACCTTGCTCGAACATTGTACACTGACAAGGGACATCACCCTACAAGTGCCATGTCTCATAACACCAACATCACAGATAGAGTCCAATGGTACACATTATTAATGTTATTATGCACAGTTGCCATGTGTTCATATAACATTTGTTGATGATATCCACATGCTCTCGCTTAAATCCCACACAACTTTTTGACTTGTTGAACAATATTTATCCTCTCCCTATATAATGAGTGGAGACAAATGAATTATCTTTCAGTTTATAGGGGATTGAGATAAGCACATTGAGTTGCCCTGTAACAAATACAACTCTACTAAGAGGTTTGAGCCAGCCATATAGTTTTCTTTATAGGTGCACAACCAGTTATTATGTAAATAACGCTAGACTTGAACACATTTTACATAATGCTAGACTTAAACAACACAACTCCTGTTGATTAACAATAAAATTGCATAAACTATCCTTCCATTTCTTCATAATTGCCACTATTTTTCATCTCTGAATGGAGATACCATAACACAAATTCTAGATATGCAAAACACTCCCATGCATCTGGGGTTTGAACAATCCCTATAACAATCAATAACCTACTTGAATGCAGAACAACTAGAGATTTCCTTAAGCCTGTGTTCCACCGAGTTTTGGGGACAGGGATGGCTGGAAAGTACCCTAAATTCTAAAGGGCAGGGGTATGGGTTTGACAAAATATTAAAAATTTAAAACGGAGATTCTAAAACATTAAAATATAATATAACTCAATTAAAAATAGTACATTGTTTTCTGCCCCCACACTCGGGTAATAACTGTCAGTCTGAATATTGAGCCTGCGAGTGAGTATTTTATTTTAGAGCCGGTGCCACTTCGTAGTTGGCTGGTACACGGGATATCTGGACATCTCCAACACCATTCTGGATATGCCTGCTATGCAAGGGAAACCTGGACATCCCTCCTATAAATGGGACGTCTTCCAAACATCCACGGGATATCGTTCATGGGACATGGGGTACATCCCCACAACCTCAAGGACGTCCCCTGCCAAATGTGGCAGTCCCCAAGTCCCTGGGGGCAGGGAAATGCAGCGGACGCATCCCCAAGGGTGGGGCAAGTTCCGATGCTACACTGCTTTAAGCATGTACCAGTATGTGAATCCAAAAGATATGCAGAAGTTTATTTATATATTTTTAGGTGCCTATGTATGAGAGAACTAGGGAGATCTTTTCTAAAGTAACAAGCAAAAGAAATATTCACTAATAATGAACAAGATTGCAGAAAGAAAACCTGCATTTTGAAACTAAACCTTTAGACATTCAATCTTCAGTCCAAAAAAGATTGTATTTTGATGAACAATATTTGCATGTAATTTCTTTAGCAGTTTTCAGAGGCCTCTCCGAATTGTGTATTTATGATCAATATATTTTTTCTTGCTTTCAAAAAGAGAAATACAGAACCATGCTAAAAAATTAATTCCCAGTGTGATAAATATACATGCTCTGTGACACGAGCCCAAGCGCCTTCAGGACATTGACCTTTAGTGTCATGGCTTGTAGTTTTCTTGTGAAGTGATGCAACGATCATTGCCATCAATCAAGATTTCTGCATCGGTTCTCTAATTAAAAATTAAAAAAATACATATCAAACCCACAGAGTGCTTTCTTCATTATTTTGGAGAATCAAATGTGTTTCAGCCTGAATGCACAAGCGAGCAGTTGTCTGAGTGAGTGTGTGTGTGTGTGTGTGTGTGTGTGTGTGTGTGTGTGAGAGAGAGAGAGAGAGAGAGAGAGAGAGAGAGATTAATCTATGTCATCCAGTTCAACAACTGCCATGGAAGCTATACTGAGTAAATTATAGTACTTGAAATACATATGTTCAGGATTAGGCCACATAAGTTTTCAAGTTTAACTAGAAGTTTGATCCATTAACTTTTCCACCATGCTTTTGTGGTCTCTGGATATCTCTTCTATCTTCTATAGCAGCCATAGATATAACGCTTCCTCTAAGGCTCTAACTAACATGACACATCCAGCTCAAAGTCATTGACATTCACCAGTATAGAAAAAGTCTTCTTAACCTTGAACTACAGAAAATAAAAATAGCCTATTCCAATCTATTAACCTGGCATTGCTAAGATGTGCAAAGCGAAACCACTGGCTCAGCTCAACATCATGAGAGTTTCCCATATGAATAAAGTTATTAATGCTGCAGTATATCTCACAATAGCTTGCATTAGACTAGTGAAATGCTGCTTTCCCCTCCTGGGGGTTTTCGGATACCACCTAAACAGTCTCTATTTTCCACCTTTCCATCTGCAAATATGTCACTTCCACTCATCTCTCTCAACTTAGCAATACTCAATGGCTTCTCAGCAGAGTTTGTTGGATGATCTCCTTTGAAAATGTTGTTACCAGTCAATTCCGCGACCTTCTGATCATGCACTCTTTTTGATGTCTTTACTGAAGTCTCTTGACCGAATATAATATTACTATGGCCTCCTGCAGGCTGCATTTACAAGTCAAGGATAAGGGATGACAATGATCAGATATAATTTATCATGACCCCATGAAGGTAGCACTTATAAGTCAAATGTAATGGCTACACCTAGGAAAACTGTACCCATCAAGGGAAAATATTTCAATATCAATGCTTACATTTGAGACTTTTACAGATGTGCGGATGTTTCTCTGTGCTGGCTCTCCGCTGTCCTTTGGCTCTTCCTTACGTTCCAGACTGCGATTTAAAGATTTAGGCGGCAACTCTGGTGGGGGGGAAAATATATCATGACCACTAAGCTCCTTTGATTTAGCCTCGGAGATATGTCTCCCGATATGCATATCATCAGTCATCTTTAGATTCCCACTAAGTTCCTTTTGCTTTGCTACCTCTGCTAAAGAAATAGGTTTCTTGGGGGAGACACTTTCTTCAGCAGTAAAAGATATTTGACTTATTATTCCTGCAGCTTGCTGCACATCATACATAAAAAATCACAAGTCTAAATATGTGATATCATTAAACACCGCGGAAAATGTGATATCATTAAACAAGATGAAATACAGGTATCTGGAAAAAATTTACTCCCTCAGGCAGAACCTAAAAAAACAGGAGGAATAAAAGATTTAGAGAAATCAAAACAAAAATGCTATCAAAATACCTGATAGGGTCGTAAATTAGATTGATCTGGAGTAGAGTTGCCATGTGCAGAATCCGATGCATCATTTGAATCCCCAACACTGAAAATTCCACTCCCAGTCATCTCTCTCCACTTTGAATCAGAACATGGCCTCCTGAAAATATGCAAGCATCATGCTCTAAGCAGTCTACTCTAATGAAACACTACCACATATGATACTCTAAGCTAAAGTAAGCCATATCTTGTTTCACTTAACCGTGACTTACTTTCTGTTTAATCATGTCAGCATATAGAAAATACAAAAAGTAGTGCCCAAAAGCTATTGACAGAATAAAAAACCCTCAATGCCAAAGAAAGATGTACAACGTTGTGATAAACTTTCCATTTGCACCCTGAAACCTTGTTCCTTTGCAACTCCACCACAATATAATGCTAAAAACATAAAAGTTGTTGACACAACAAAATAACTGAATGCGGAAGAGCGGTGTCCATCATAACAAATAGATGTAAATTTGCAATACTAAATTAGGTCCGTAGCAAAATGCATAAGCCAAAGGGAGATTAGATGTCTTATGCACATTACATAGTGAAATGCTTGAAAGATGATCACAATTCTTCCAAAAGGAGGGACCATATCAAGAAGTCTGCTATCTGCACATGATAATAGTAAATACAAATGCTTCAATGTGTTTCGAGTCTCGACTCCAATTGGAAGGTATAATGAAGACCCTTACATATCTTCAATTTTGATTATGGGTGCCATGAGGCATCCTGTCAAGTACTACCCCCAACACTTGGTGGCAATGTCAAAAAGAATTGTGTAATCACCGGGACATCTTAACTTGCAACAAAAGATTCAGCTCCAAAGACAATTTATTTTTTGCTTACTCTTTTGGGCTGAACCTCCTTGCTATTTAGTTTCCTAAATGTATGTTCAAGGAATGGACCTATTTTTCTCATCCAGTCACTACTGCATTGATGAACTTTGTTGCTCAAGATAAGGATCTATCTTTTTCTCGCACTTCTTGTTGTGTTTTAATTTTTGACAAATGTATGTGTTACCCCCCATTTCTAGGGGTAACTAAAGAGATGATGTTTCGAGGCCCTCAGGTTGCAGACATGGAGTACCGAGAGACAGATCAGCAAGCAGAGCCCCACATCACACCACCCATCACCATGAGATCGATGGTTGCACCATTCACCACACCAGCTTGGCTAACAGAGGACAGCAGGTCTTGTTCCATGAGATAACGAGTCTGATGTTGTGGTAAGTGTCATTTTAATAAATGAAGCATTTGAATATGTTGCAAAGGATTCTTCCTTGATTTTGAAAACGCTTGCTTGGAAATTATGCTCTTTGCCTTGTTTCACCTTGGTAGTGTCATGGTTTCCTAGTAAGTGGCCACCCTTGGGGAAAGGATTGCTACCGGATGGTCTCCTTGAAGAGTCATCGTACCATTCCCATTCATACTTACCACCTTCCATCACTTCTCCCCCTCCGTTTCCCACTCTTTTAGGTCTTCGGGCTTATTGACCCAAGAAGGGCATGTACCTCATTTCATGGGAAGAAGGGGCTAAAGGCCCAAGGATAAATGTAGCTGGCAAAAGATAAAAGCCAAATCATAACCTTCTAGATGTTCGCCCAAGAGGTCTTGAGAACAATGAAATGTTTCTCGTAAAAATTGAAAGCCCTGCAAAAGCAAACTCACATTATATAGATGTCCCGTTTGTTGAGGTGTGTACACGTACACGATGTCCCTCTCTTTCCATGCATATGGCACTTTGTGTACGTCTAGCTTCAAGTGATGTTGTATTACTCTTTTCATTCCATGTCTTATAGTACCCAATTGTTTTGGACTATAATTAATTAATGGCAAATGAATGGGCTTGGAAAAATGTTGCATCGCGGACGAAGGGTAGCACACCCTCTACAAAGGCACCCATAAATGAGACAATACGAGCCCTTGTATGTCATGAAACCCCATACCTAGAAATCTAACCCCCATCCACTTCACATTCACCACATGACCTAGAGAGGTTTCTCCTTGGAAACTTCCCCTGCTTGAGGAATTGGTTTACCCAATAGGGCACTATGACACCCCTCCCATATCTAAATTTGGCAAATTGTATAAGGTCTTTCAGCATATGTTTATTTTGAAAAGGGGGGATTTGATGCATATGTTCAGGTGGTTCTTTTATTAGATACGGCTTACTTGGCATAATATTATGACTTGTGGACCCTTGGAGGGCGTACTTCCTTGTCTTTGCAAGTCTTTGACAGGTGACGGCTTGATCGTGGAGGCACAAGATCATTTGGACCTTCACTTGGGGCATGAAGCCCACGGGATGGATGATGCGCCCCCTCTCCTAGGGACACAAGGATGATGGATGTTGCCTTTGGAGGCATGATAATTCACTTTGGAGGAGGAGACTAGCCCTCTATTAGACCATCGTTTGGCCTTGGAGGCCTAAAACGTCACATTCTAGGGCATGACGTCACCTTTGAGGGCTAGGGTTCGATGGTGTTGGTGGATTTGATGATGACTTGGCATATTTTTTATGGAGGGAAGCTCTTGCACATGGAGATTAGGCCTTTGGAGGCCCAACAACTCCCTCAAGCTACTCAACGACTTGATTTCTTTGCCAAAACATCATCCCTCGGGGGTATGACATCATCTTTTAGGGCTTGTTCCTTTTGTAACTTTGAAATTAATTTTGTAAAGGGGCAAATTAGGAGGTCGCCTCCCTAATTTATGTTTTACCCTAAAGTTAAGTGGACAAACTAATTTTAGAAGGTTTTGTATAAATAAAGGCTTTGTGGCATTAACATAACTCACTTGAGGCTTAGACCTCTCTTGGCTGAAATTTGCGCCCTCCTTGGGCATTTGCTCTATCTCTCTTTCTTGAATGCTTTGTGGATGATGCAACTTGTCTATTGGAGGAAAAAGTGGTGCACTATCTCTTGGATACTTTGTTCTTACTATTGTGGTGGAATATTCTTGGTAAAGTAGGGTTTATCTTGCTATCTCTTGAAATAGGTAAGAAWTTTTTGCATATTGTTAAGTGTTTCTTCTTGTTTCATGGTTATTCTTGTCTAAACCCTAGGAGGAGTATATGAGCATACACCCTCCACTAAGATGCATCCTTATCTTGAACAAGCATATTTTAGAAAAGGTTGCTAGGAGTAAAAGGGCTTAAACCCTCCTAGATTTACCTTGCTAGGTTTTGTATGCTCTAGAAAGTAAAAAGGCTTACACCCCTAGAGAAGTCGCAAGCCTTGGCTCTTACACAAAAGACTCCATCACCCAATTGACTAGGCACTAATCTACTTGCATTCGAGAAATAAAATCATTGCATTGGTATACGTGAAATTGTGAGATATTGCATTTGTTCAAGTTGAAATCTTTTCTTAATGTTATAAGCTTGTGTATGCCCTAAGGGGGTCCTCTTTTAGCCAAGGAATTCATTGCTGTAATAACTTTAATGCTACAGACATTAGGGCTGCAGCAAAACTCACCTAAACTCTTTCATTGCTCACTATTCTACCATTAAAATTTGCTTGCAAGCTGCCATAACTAATCTACTTGTCATTGGCTATCTTTTGGGTGAATTGTTTGCTAATTTTAGTGGTTAGATTTTGTTGTTGTAGCAATTGTTTGCTACAGCCATAAGGCTGCCCGAATACATTGTTGATAATATCATTTTGCAGCCCTACTTTACCATCAAAGCTTGTGCTTAAGTATTGGAATGTTATCTACATGTTTAGTACTTGATTATCCAATAATTGTTTGATGCTTTTGATGGTTAGATTTGCAGCTAGTAACACATTCTATTGTTGATATATATATTTCAATACTGCTGCAGTTTGGGACAGCAAGCTTTTCTTCCATGTTCCCTTTGGTTTAAGGCTTGTATCTCGATCAATTGTCTTGTTCTGGGCAGGGCTAACACTGTGGTGCAGGTACTCAGTGCTTGGCAACCATTCTTCGCCAACAAGACTTCATCTCCAAGCCTTTATCCCTCTCCAAATCTGACCTATAGGGGTTTTCACCATCGTCTTCTCACTTTCCATCTCAATTCCCCTAGGGTCACCGGGATTCCCCCCTTGTGGTGACTTGTCATCACTAAAGCGAGGGGAGTGTCTATCTAAGGTGACAGTGGGTAGGTACTCCCATAGTTGTCTCACCCTTGTGGTTTGTGTCAGCCTTTGCCCAACCTACAATTTGTGCGATAACAGTATGTATTGTTGCTCAATCTACTAATGCTAACTACTATGGCTAACTTACCTCACCATTGACAAATTGGCACATGAGCATTGACCAAAATAAGCTGCACTTAGCTTGGAAAATTAAGCAAGAGTGAAAGCAATCTTAGTCTATAAAACCAACCTCCCAATGACCCAAGGACAATAAATATTGAAAATACAGATTATACTAAGTTATAAAGCAAATTATTGTGAAAATATGATTATATGGTCTGTAATCGTCTGATCTGAATGTTATTTAATCTTGCACTGAGTTACATCAGGCAAGCAATAGAATACAGCCTGGCTACTTATTGGCCTCTTTCTTGTACATCAGAACTAGCAGAGATGTAAAATCTCTCTGAATCCCTTTTGTTCTTTGATCTGTGGACTTCATACCACCTGTGTTCCTCAAGCCCACACTTCTATTACCTCTGATTATTTCAGTTCTTGCCGCCAATAAGAAGCCCATTTGAAAGCCAGGATACATCTCCCTTGGAAAAAGCCAAAGTTGGATTTATTTGGTGCTATTAAGATAACATTTCAAAAGTTACAGAATATTCTATGAGATTATGAGATTTTGAGATTTTGAGAGAAGCCATAACAATTCATCAGATTGCTCCAATGGCATTTTATTTTTCGAAAGAAATGCAGCTCATGTTTCATTAATGCACAAAAGAAAATGCATCATACAATCATACATTTCCTGCCACAGTAGGGGCATGCTTGTCCTCACTTCATATGTAGGCATGGAAGGCAAGCTTGTCTGCCTGGATCAAAGGAATCAATGTTTATTCCTAAAATTATATTATGGCTGCAAACTGTACTGCCAAATCAGATTTAAACATAGAAACTTACCTCAGTTGAATCGATGTATTTTCTCCATTAAAATTTAAAAGTGAATTGACAACGTCTTCTCCATAAGAAGTAGATGCCTCAGTATCCTGTATGGTTCTTCCTGCCTATGCAATCATCCATTTATCCCTGAAGATGACCCCCTTCCACTGGAGAGAGGCAAAAAACAGAGGATGATATTCTGCAACTACCCAATCCCAGAAAGTTCAGGCTACCTTGCTGTCCCATAAATAGGTGTTACGACTGTTTAAGTCTTCAGTCAAATCACACATCTGCCATTTCTGTAGCCCATACACTTGAGCACATCTTTAACTGCTAGTCCAGAATCTAGATGCCTTGGAACCTCCTAACCCATCTTTTGCTGAGCTTTTTTGCCATAGAGAAATTCAGACGGGTCCTGTTACACCTCACATATTGTATGAGGTTCCACTTTGTAATTTTCATCGCATTGATGGAGATTTGCTGCTGGTTTCTTGAAGCAACTGGACCAACTTGGGGGAGCCCTTTCTCTTCATGGCATCATATCATTTGATGGAGATCTTTGGTTGGGGGAGTTTCATTTCTCCTTGGTTAGATGATTGTGCTTGCTGCTTGGTAGTCTTCTCACATGTGCTTGCCTTGTTGATCACCCCTTGATTGTGTTTGCTGGTATCTTGGAGCGTGCTATCTCATTATGATGTGCTTGTGGTGTACTTGTTTATCTTGGAGGTACTACATCTTGTTCATGGATGATAGGTCTAACCCACCAAGGGGTTAGATCATGATGGTGTTAGGAGGTAGATGTTTCGTCATGTTGTTGATGTTTCCTAGTGCTCGGTGCATTGATGTATCATGTTGTTGTCACTAGGTAGGGGTGTCCTACATGGTCCTCTTGTGTTAGATGTGTGATGGGGGACATACTGGATGATTGGTGATCAGAATCTGGACCAGGGGTCAAAATTTAGCCCAAAAATGAAAGTGCTCGAAATCGCTTCAAAACGGACAGGTGCGTAGGCCTCGTCCTCACGAACCCAATGCAACTCGAACGGGTTCAAACGGACACCGTATGAGTGAGATATCGCGTTCTGTTCATTTTGTCAAACAGGCAAAAATTTTGCTGACTGTATAGTGCGTACAGCTGATGTGGCAGGGTCGTACAGCTTACATGGCATGACCGTACGACGAGCTGGCAGGTGACTGGGCATATGAGGTGTCATACAAGTGGCCAATGGGCAGCTGACACGTGTCGTCATTTGAGCGAGTGAAATGGTGCCACTTGGCCTGGTTGTAGGCTGCCACGTGGCAACCCCTCTAGTTGACAGTGGAAAAATTATTGGGGAGTCCGCAGGACTCAACCCCGCGACCTCCGGGCAAGGGCAATGTCTTGGCAAGGGCAAGGGATACCACTCCGCCCACACTGTAGTGCTTACAAGTATATGTGTTTATTTGTATTAAAACTTACACTATGGTAAGTTTGGGCGCAGGTCCGGGCTGGGGCTTAGCCCCAGCCCCAGCCCCGTTCACATGAGCCATGCCATACGACCCATTGGCATTTTATTGCACGGGAGTCCAACCAGCGTTCAAACACGCCAACACTTGTCAGCACCTTACCTCATTTGAATTCAGATCTCGTTTTGGGCACGACACTTGGCGCTTTTCACACAGTTGCAATGGGCGCCCAGCTTTGGCGCGGGACGTGGTCACATTGGAAAACCACGCGTCCAACACCTCCGTGGATTGGGGGCTAGGTTCCCTAACGATGCGACATTTTGGGACGTTTTGTGGAGTTGTCATGCGTGCTGGGTTTAGGCACGGGAAACGCTCAGAAGTTGGGTTACTCACACAGGAGGTACGAATTGGCGAACTAGAGACAACAAGCTTGAAGGGGGAAACTTGCAGGAGGTCTATCTTCTTCGTTTTTTGGCCAAACCAGGTGTCGAAAAAGCCCAGCTAGGGGTTTTTGGATGTTCTAAATCCATTGGTACAGTTTTCAAGGGCATTTGGAGACTTCTATTATAGGTTTTGCTACCGGGAAGCTTCAGAGAGCTCCAAGGAGCCCA
>ML784697.1:347720-371642 GCA_009831015.1 Picea engelmannii | reverse complement strand
TGGAGATACAACTTAGATAATTTCTTGACTAAATAACCATGAAACTTGGAACTTGACATTTTAGAGTAGACTAAAAATAGATAGGTTTATATTGGATCTATATGCAGGACTTCATGCAAATCCCATGCAAAAAGGCCAAGCCAGATCTAAGTGAGCCAAGGATGTTGTGGACTTTGATATGTTCATCGTAGTTAGACTGCCTCATATTTCACTAATATTCTCAAATGAAAATACTCTTCGAGATATAAGGAACAAGTTGGGGTTGTTTATTGACTACACAAAACCAAAAGGCAATTTATACTCCTATGCAAAAATATGTGTGGAAATGGATCTGGTGAAGGGCCTCCCAAAGGCAATATAAATTCATACCAGAAGATGAAGCCATCTACAAGCCCTATACCATGAGCATATTATGTTCAAATGCAATTCTTATCATGAACATGCACATTTCACCAAGAATGTCCAAAGACCCAAGGAAACAAGTCTTCCTCGAAGCAGAATATGAATCCCACCAACAATCAAGCGCATAACCCTTTTAAACCAATCTCTAATAAGCACAGAAAGTAGTACCCCAAGAGGACACAACAATCAACTTAATCTTGGATAAATATACCCATTATGAACAATAATGTATATGAGGTCCTTGAAGTCATAAAGGAAGTGGAAAAGAATAACACAAAGGTAGAACCATTTAAGGTTCCATCAAAGCCTAAGGATGGAGCAGTAACACTCGATGCCCCAATGGAACCAACAAAAATTGTATCAAATGCTACAAAAGAGGATCTAGTCTAAGGAATAATCAAGGAACACGAAAAGACTCCAAGCAAGGCAAGTAGGGAACTCCTTTCTACCCAATAAGGATAGAATATGAGGAATCATATGAGCAAGAAGAGGAAGCAATGGAGGAATTAGAGGAAGCATAGGAGAATGAGGAGGATGCAGAGATGGAAGAGGAGGAAGTATGAGAATAATACCCTCCTACTAATTCCTCAGTGTAGCATGTGCATCTGTATGGGACTTCGAAATCACTATATTTCATCGACACCGTGAAGAAAGGCCCTCACCGCTCCCCTCCTCTCACAGGGAGAAGGAAATAAATGTGACAATAGAGAGAAAAAGAGGAAAAAATAAATATTTTCTTAGGCTGTCATTTAACCCTGGAGTCGTTGTTGGGGTAACTATCCAAAAAAAAAAATTATGTATTATTTGTGCATCCTTTTATGTAATCAATTTGTAAGAATTCATTCTTGTACTCAGGAATATGCAAGAACAAGTGCATGCAAGAAAAATCATTGGCTTCTCTCTTCTCAACACTTCAATGGGAGGATGAAAGACGTGCAAGTGAAAAAAGATAACCATGTCTCTTACATGCAATACAATATGTCAAGCCAAGCATGGCAGAAAAGATAACTCCACACCGATGTTCATTATGTTAGCTTGTAGCTCAATAAACACAAAAATATGTGACCGTTGGTCTTCTCCAATGCACGACTCTTCATATGTACATTATAGTTACATGAACACAATCCAAGGATTATCTGTTCAACATTCCCCCCCTTAATCCGAAGGGGTGTGTGTGATTCCAAGCATCATTATGAACTTCTCAATTTTTTCTCTTCCAAGCGCTTTGGTGAAGATGTCTGCAATTTGCTCATTTGTGGAACATTGTCTTCAGTGAATAGTCTTAGCCTCTACATGATATCGAATCAAGTGATACTTTGTGTTGATGTGCCTAGTTTGGTAGGGGTTTTAGCATTAGCGGATTCTTGGCCAACTTTGTGTTGATCGCAATCAAGTTCAGGCGATACTTTGTGTTGATCGCGATCATGGAATTTGGGATTCTTGGCCAACTTGATTGCATAAGCATTGTCAACTAGAAGAGGAGTGGAATTCACTTGTTTCTCCTACAAATATTCGAGTATTTTCCTGAGCCACACAATCTCCTTCGTCGCTTCTGCAGTTGCCACGTATTTTGTTTATGTTGTAGAATCTGTTGGGACTCATTGTTTGTGTGATCTCTTGGAGACAACTGCAGATCCAAGACTCGTGAGATAGCCTGAAGTTGATACTCCATTTTCCTTATCTCTGTCAAAGTTTGAATCAGAATATCCGATCAGGTTGAAGTCATCCACCTTAGTGTACCTGAGTCCAAAATTTTGAGTTCCTTTCAAGTGTTTCAAAACTCGTTTTGCAGCTAACCAATGTCCTTCACAAGGTTTTTGCATGAACCTGAAGAGAATCCCAACAACAAATGAAAGGTCTGGTTTGGTGGTAGTAAGATAGACAAGACTTCCCATAAGTTGTCTATAACTGGTTGCATCCTCAAATTCATTCCCTTCTTTTGATGTGAGTTTCAAATTATGTTCAATTGGAGTAGAAACATGATTGCACTCAGCCATGACAAACTTGTTCAATAGTTCTCCAATGTACTTCTTCTGGGAGACTTTGGATTTTGTATCACTTCAATGCCCAAATAGTAGTGAAGAGGTCCCAAATTTGTCATCTCGAAACCTTTCTTCAACTCTTTTTTTATGGATGAAATGTAGTTCTCGTTGTTCCCTGTTATGAACAAATCATCTACATATACTACAAGATACACAACAATTTTTCCAACTTTCTTGACAAACAAAGTTGCATCAACAAGATTGAAATGCTTGAAATTCAATTTCAGAAGATGTTCAGATAACTTTTCATACAATGCTCGCGGTGCTTATTTCAAGCCATATAAGGATTTGATGAGCTTACATACCTTATGTGTTGAATTTTCAATAGGTAAGGTTAAGCATGAAGTTCATTCCATTTTTAGCATTTAACTTGAACCATAACCTATTATGTTGCAGCAACCAAGATCACAAGAAGAAACACCATGCACAAGAACACAAGAAGTATCCTGAGAAACCCTTCTCAACAAGGGAAGAAAACCCAGCCAAATCCTTTGTTATATTCTTCAAGAGAAATACCTTCACCACCAAGAAAACCTAGCACACAAGAGGGTGCTTGCAAACCCTAGAAGACTAGTACCTAAGAGAGGTGCGCACTTTTCCCAAGAATATGTACTTGCTGAAATTTCCAAACACACAGAAAAGATATGATTCCTCAATGGTGAATTTACCTTTACTTATATTAGACTTGACCTGTCAACAAAAGTGTTTATTGGCACAACAGGGCTGACCTCTCTATCTCGTAATATAATTAATATTAACCAGATTAATTATCTTTTAAATTAATTATCAATTACATTAAGGTGGGGGCGACATGTACCCTTTACATTACAATTAGGGTTACATGCAGGTTTGACTCTTGAACAATATAACAAGGGATCTCATACACCCACTAGTGCTTAGCCACTAGGGGCACATCCATAGGGATGTCCTATCTTTGGCTCATTGCATTACACAAAAGAACCACTCTCACTAGTGCTCAACCACTAGGATCATGTTCACATGTGCTCGTCCACTCAACATATCTTCTTTCCCACTGCAATACACATGAGAGTCATCTGGAGTTCATCATCAACTCTCTGCTAAGAGGAGGCTAATACATCATCTTCATCTCTGTCTCATGACGATGCACCCAACTCTTTAGGAATTCACACGTTCACCTTGTGCTCAGCCACATGCACGTCCAACTCTGCAGATCTCCTTTCTCACTACGTTACACAGGAGAATCATCTAGAGTTCTCCTCAACTCTTTCTAAGGAGGAGGCCATTTCTACATTCCAACTCTGTCTCAGATAGGAACCACACACCCCTCTCAGGGGCTCTCTCTCAGGTTTGTGTCCTGAAGAATGTCTCACATTGTTGCAATCATCAACACTCCCTCTCAGCTAGGGAGGCATTCTTCATCATGCCAAGTCTCACACAGATGTACTTTGAAATTTGTCTTGGTTGTAGTCATCAACACTCCCTCTCAACTAGGGAGGTATTCTTCACCAAGCTAATTTGGTGAAGATATATGTGATCTGCTCATGTGTAGGAAGGTACTGCATGTGTACTATTTTCCTTTGCATCATGTCTCTGATATATTTTATCTTAACGTGTTTTGATCTATCATGAAACACTGGGTTCTCAAGGAGCTTTACACACAACTTTGGTTATCATCGTAGAATCCATCTCATGATCAAGTAAATATGTCAGAATCTTGTGAAGTCACATTGCTTCGCACACTCGATTCTAAATACTTTGCTTATGTGGTACTCAAGACCACAGAGTTTGTTTCTTGCTGCATCAGGAAAACATGGAAAACTTCATGGTAATACAACAACCGAATGTGTTCTTCCGGTCCATTGTATTCTCTGCTCAATATGTATAGTCATATCCCTGCAAACTCAACTTCACACTTGGAGGCATATCTCAAGCCATATATAACTGTGCCTCGAGTATATCTCAATACATGCTTTACTATTATCTAGTGAGTCTGTCTTGGTTGGCTCATGGATTGACTAAACATATTCACTGCATAGCATGAATCAGGTTTGGTGTTTAGCCAGATACATCAATGATCCGATTAGTTGTGGATAAATCTTGTCTGAATTATCATCATTCATTTTCTTCAAATCCATCACAGTGTTTTTGCATTCTGTCATACTAAACTTCTTTAATATTCCCATTCTATATTTTCCTTGGCTCAAGAAAATCTCATTGGTTCTCTGTCATTCTTCCAGGAAGTAGTGCATCATACTCAGATCCTTCATATCGAAATCAAAAGTTAAGGCTTACTTGTATTCATCAACAAGGCTTTTTGAATAAGTCATCAAAATCGGGCCCTCATCACTAACACCTATAATAATATAGGTTTGGATCAACAACACTCTTGCTGAAACCCAAACTCATCAAGAATCCATCCATCTGATATAGTTTTCAACTCATGGATGGTAGTACAAATGGAAGTGTATCGGGCTTACTAGATCAAGTGTCTCATCATAGACAACTCCCTCTAATTGTGATAATCCTATGGCTATAGATTTGGCTTTGTATTTCTTGACACTTCCATCAATTGCATGCTTGCTCTTGTGGATCCACTTGGAAGTTACCACAGACTTCCCTTCTGATCTCTTTGAATAATATATGTATCCGTCATTCTTTAAGTTCTTCTGTTATGGCATCTTTCCATACCTATTTTTCTTGTTGCTTCTTCAAGACAAGGTAGTTCATAATCAATGAAGTGGCTCATGACTAAAGGATTGCTTTGAAAAACTCTTTTGCTTTCTCAAGGTGTCCCATGAGGGACTTGCATGTTTCTATGCCTTCTAGCTGAGTTTTGTTGACCCTAAGCATGCCTTTTATGCCCTACTGTAATATCTCTGGTCATATCAACTGGAGTAGTTGAATTTGCTGGAATATTGTTTGTCTTCCTTTGCACTGCCGAAGGTCTTATCTCTTTCTTCTTTTTATTTTGTTTTGACTCCCTCCGAGTCAAGTAACTCTCTCTGAAGTCTGAAGGAAGGGAATCTTCTTTTATTGCTTATTAGATCCTTTTATGTCTTTTTGACTAGCATAGTGATCAATCAAATAAGGTTTGGAATCTCATACTAGGGATAATGGTCCAAGTCTTGAGTACTCCCATACTGGGGATCATACCCTTCATTTATTGAAAATGCAATCAACTATAAATTTAGAGATCAAATGATTTACTTGGCTTTGTAGTCATGTTTAGTTCTGAGTTTGTTTTTAGAGGAAGTACTTATCCTCTCTCTTATCTTCATTCTTTTGAGGTGGATCTGGATCAATTTCAGCGATAGAAGCATATTTTCGTCCCTTCTTCCTGGTTGGACAATTTCTTGCATAGTGCCCATATTTGTCACATTTGAAGCATCGAATTTCTGAAACATCTCTTTTCTGAATTTGACCTGGGTTTGATAAAGACTTATCATCTCTGAATGTTTGTCTGAAGTTTATTTTGAATCTTCCTCCTTTCTTTGTATGAAGTGCAAGAGCATGATTTTCATCAGGGGAGTCTTCCACTCCTCTATTTCTAAGTCTAAGTTCTTCTTGAGTATAGTTTATCCCCAGACAATCAAAGGATGGTAGACTTTATCTTCCACTGATGCTTTGAAGAAAAGGCTCCCAATGTTTTGGAAGGTTGTTGAGAGTGGATAAGACCAGTTCTCTGTCGGACATGATTTCTCCAATGGCTTCTAGTTGTTCTTTAATCTTTGATATCTTCATAAAGAAGGTAGCAATTGTATCACATTTTGTCATCTTGGTACTTCGAAGTTGGCTCTTCAAGGTAAGAAATCTGAGAGTGTTGTCACTTTCAAACATTTCTTTCAATGCTTCATACATTTCATAAGCTGTATTTAGGTTGGAAATACGAGGTAAGAGATGATCTTTTACCGAGTAGATGATTATTTTTCTTGCTTTGACATCTTCTTTCTTTCTTATCTTCTTCTCTACATCGGTAGTTGTATCTGGTAAAGTTTTAGTTACTACATCCAAAAGGTCATCTTCTTCAAGGGTGACCTGAAGCCTTGATTTCCAGGAGATGAATTTGCTTGCTCCATCAAGCCTATCTTCTACTAAAGTTATGTTCTTCATTTGTTCGGATTTGTTCTCAAACTCTCACCAACTAGATTTAGAAAACCTAATGATTAGGTTGGATTAGTAACCTTGGATTTTGTTGGGCTTATGACTACCAACAATCAAATTTGAGAGTGTCATGGGAATGCTTGTTGAGTTGAAAACGTTTCTTCAAGAAGTTGCATAAATCCTAAGATCGAGATTCTGTAGAAAATCTCTGCACCCTAGAAACCCTAGGGCCAAAAACTCAAGATCCTCAGAATTTTACTTTGAAGGTGTCTGGAGATGCGTTGAGGAAGTTCGTACAACTTGGTCCAAGTTTTAGCTCCAACATCCACTTGTAAATGGGTGAAAAGGCTAATCAAATGAGGGTTGTATGGATTTCTGCAGAAACCATAGAGGTCGTACGAAACTGCAGAAGGAGGGCGGTTTAGCTTTTTTGAATGTTTGTGCAGGGGTTCTTCAAGACCTATGCTCTGATACCATGTTGAATTTTCAATAGGTAAGGTTAAGCATGAAGTTCATTCCATTTTTAGCATTTAACTTAAACCACAACCTTTTATGTTGCAGCAACCAAGATCACAAGAAGAAACACCATGCACAAGAACGCAAGAAGTATCATGGGAAATCCTTCTCAACAAGGGAAGAAAACCCAACCAAATCCTTGGCTATATTCTTCAAGAGAAATACCTTCACCACCAAGAAAACATAGCACACAAGAGGGTGCTTGAAAACCCTAGAAGACTAGTGCCCAAGAGAGGTGTGCACTTTTCCCAAGAAGATGTACCTGCTGAAATTTCCAAACTCACACAAAAGATATGATTCTTCAATGTGGAATTTACCTTTACTTATATTAGACTTGACATGTCAACAAAAGTGTCTATTGGCACAACAGGGCCGACCTCTCTATCTCATAATATAATTATATTAACCAGATTAATTATCTTTTACATTAATTATCAATTACATTAAGGTGGGGTCGACTTGTACCCTTTACATTACAATTAGGGTTACAGGGAGGTCCGACTCTTGAAAAATATAGCAAGGGATCTCATACACCCACTAGTGCTCAACCAATGGGGGCACATCCATAGGGATGTCCATATCTCTAGCTAACTGCATTACACAGAAGAACCACTCTCACTAGTGCTCAGCCACTAGGATCACGTTCAACTGTGCTCGTCCACAAACACATCCACTCAACAGATCTTCTTTCCCACTGCATTACATAGGAGAGTCATTTGGATTTCATCATCAACTCTCTTCTTAGAGGATGCTAATACATCATCTTCATCTATGTCTCATGACGATGCACCCAACTCTTTGGGAATTCACATGTTCACCTTGTGCTCAGCCACAAGCACGTCCAACTCTGCATATCTCCTTTCTCATTGCGTTACACAGGAGAATCATCTAGAGTTCTTCTCAACTCTCTGTAAGGAGGAGGCCATCTCTACGTTCCAGCTCTGTCTCAGATAGGAACCGCACACCCCTCTCAGGGGCTCTCTCTCAGGTTTGTGTCTTGGAGAATGTCACACGTAGTTGCAATCATCAACATTATGTTCTCGTCCCTTCACAACAAAGCCTTCTGGTTGAGACATGAACACATTCTCTTTCAAGTCTCCATTCAAGAAAGCAGTCTTCACATCCATTTGATGAATTTTCCATCCATTTTGTGCTAGCATGGAAAATAGAGTGTGAATGATAGCCCATTTTGTTGTGGGGGAAAAAGTTTTATCGTAATCAACACCTTCTTTCTGTGTAAATCCTTTTTCCATGAGCCTTGCTTTGTGTTTTTCAAGTGTGTCATCTGATCTGTACTTGTTCTTGAATACCCACTTGCAGCCGATTGGTTTGGTTCCAAATGGAGGGTCCACCAACTTCCATGTCCCATTCTTGATGAGAGCATCATATTCCTTCTGCATGGCTTCTTTCCATTCACCATGAGAAGAAACTTCTTTAAAGGAAGTTGGTTCAAGGTTAGTAGATAAATTCAAATTACAATCATATGAGACATCCATATAATCTACATTACCCAAGTTTGAATTATCTACATTACTTCCATCTTGTTTTGAGGACAATTTGGTTCCTATATTTTCGACCTCATCGGGATGAACACTTTCAAGTGTTTTTGTGAGCCATTTCGGTGGACCTTTCTGAGATGGTCCAGGTTGCTCGGTTGATTGAAATGGTGTTGAGTTCTCATCAAGCCTCATCTTTTTAATCCTCTTGATCACATCATCCAACAAAACTTCAGGTTCTTATGAAGTGGCAGGAACCTCTTCGTGTGGGGGATATGGTGCTAGAAAAGGAGATTTCAGAGATTGACCCAAGATAGGGATCCCCCCTTCAAGATGTGGAATCTCATCATCAAATTAATGATATGTCTTTACACGAGTGAATATGTTCAGATGATCAAGCTGCCTTTCAACAATTTCGTCTTTCTTGAAGGATTCAAGAAAGATCACATCTTTGGAAAGAATTAAGTTCTTGTTTGTCTCGTCATAAAGACGATACCACTTGGTGGTATTTGAGTACCCCAAGAAGATGCACTTTCGACTCCTTGCTTCTTTTCTCCTTAGGAATCAAGGCATAGTAGGTGGAACCAAAGACCTTAAGATGCCTTACCAAAGGAATAGGGCCATGCCACATTTCATATGGAGTCTTGTTTTTAAGAGCATGAGATGGACATATGTTTTTGACATAAATTGCAGATAGAATTGAATCATCCCAAAACATCAATTTAACATTCTTGAAAAACATCATGGAACGAACCATATTAAGGAGTGTCAATGTGATTGGTTCAACCACACCATTTTGTTGGGGATTGTATGGAACTGTGGTTTGGTGTTTGATCCCATGTTGGCAAAGGTAGTTTTCAAATTCATTAAAAGTATATTCTCTTCCATTATCAGTGCGAAGAGAGCCAATACGAAACTGAGCTTCATTTTGAATCCATACATGAAAATTTTTAAAAGTTTCAAAAGCTTGTGATTTATCTTTCAACAAATACACCCAACACATCGTATTGTAATCATCAATAAAAGTCATGATATATTTGTTTCCATTTGTTGAAGGAACATGCATAGGGCTGCACAAATCATAATGAATTAGTTCAAGTTTTCTACATGCTCTAGAAGTGGAATCACGAAAGGTTTGTTTGTTGTGTTTTCCAAGGATACAAGCATCACATTGCTTCAATTTCCTAGGAATAGTAGGCAAACTAGAAACACCATTCTCAACAAACGGAGACTGTCGTAATTAATATGGCCAAATCTAGCATGCCACAAAAGACTAGATGGCATTATACACGAGTCATGATGAGAGAGGTATGCAACAGTGTGTGTATGGGCAGATGTCCCATTCAACTTCAACAGTCTGTCATCTTCTATTTTTGTCATGACAACCATGTTGTCAGAATCCTTCCTTATTTCAACTTTGCCATTGAACATATGAACATAGTGGCCTTGCTATCTAATGTGCACAAGGGACAACAAGATTTTTTCCAACTCAAGAATATAGAGTACATTGTGTATAAGAAAATATGGGAGTCCAGGCAACTTAAGACTGATGGTGCCCATTCCCGAAGGCCTAAGGCTTGATCTATCTGCAAAGTACACTACACCATCTACATTGTAATCAAAGTCTTCGAAGAAATCTCTTTGAAATATCATGTGGGAGGTCACGCCTATGTCAAGAAGCCATGCATCTCCTCAAGAAGCAAATGAAGTATTAAATAGATCTTCAGTTGCTCCTATATTGCAATAGGCAACAACATAATGAACAAGTGCTTTACCTTTCATCAGGTCTGAGGTTCTATCTTTGTCTTCTTTCGGATCTTGCTTGTCATTCATCTTCGTTGTGCATGTCTTTGATTCATGTTCATTCCTTTTGCAGTGGACACAGTGAAGGTCAAGTCTCTCATGGGGATTATGCCAACCCCCCTGCCTCTGAGGTTCTTCTTGCCACGTCTTCTCTTAGTGCTTCCAAAACCCATGTTGCCAAAAGGAGAAGGTGTCAAAGCCAAGAGTGTTGGTCTTCACAACTCCAAGATTTTAATGCACATGGGGTGATGAGGGATATCAACCAAGTAGCATATCTCTCCTCCTCAAATTAGGGTTTGACTCTTTTCTACTCGATTTATGTGCAAGGCTAGTAGAAATCAAAGAGTTGCAGTTGCACCAATTTGGAAATTTCAATGAAGGCGCATCAATTTTAATGAAGGTCACACCTGAAGACTCACACTATAGTGGAGCGAACGAGAATAATCAAGCTTGCAACAAACTTATCTTGGCTTGAAATCTCATGGGAATTCTTTACGATTATGGCATGGACATGTAAGTGGTGTCTTATCCTTTATTTGCAAGAGAAGAATTGCATTAAATGACTGTGTGTTTCTCTTATATATGTGATTTAAGGTCGTGAACTTTGTGTATCATATTGTAGGTGCATGCAGATGAGAGAATGAACCTATTTAAGTATGGAGAGGCTAGCCATGCATCATGTCGATCAGCCTGGAATGTGTCCCAAGAAGACAAGTGTGAAGTGTCCATTCAATTACACCTCAGGTGTAACATACCCAACCCCTTAAGGCTTCCAAGGGGCGGGGTGTCCAATTTTTCTCGGTTTATATAACTATCTTACTTTCTTCCATTCGCATCTCCAATGTTCTTTGCTTATTCAAGGAATTTTTGATGACAATAACTTTTATTTGTGGGTTCACGAACTCACAGACTCTCAGCTACATATCTTTATAATTTTCCTTTCACAAGTCCGTCCATAAAATCTCGACACTTAGCCATTTTTTTCGTCTTCGCGGACTCACAGACTCGCAGAGGTAAAATTATACGACCCTAACTTTCACGAGTTTGGGGAGTTTCAACACTTAGTCATTTTTTCTCTTCGCGGACTCGCGGAGGTAAAATTCTACGACCTTAACTTTCATGAGTCCGTGGAGTCTCAAAACTTAGTCATTTCTCCATATTCCATCTTCTATTAACATGCGGGGTGGTACATGGCACATGTACCACTTAACATGTGGCCTCCATATTCCCTGTGGTCCCCTGTCTAATTCTGCCAAAACTGCGTGACACATGGCACCTTCTTAGGGTGACACGTGGCCTTCTCCCATCAGGACACATGGTACTCACATAGGGTCTTCATTTTGTGGATCTAATGATTCTAGTTCGATGACAACTGACTCGGTGGTGATTCGATAAGGATTATCCCTTGCTCCTTTCTCCAATCACTCATTAACATGTGCCCTCTTTGGGTACGGCGGTGATATCTTTGTGCTCAACGTCGAAGGAGATTCGAGATCTTTTCCTTTCAACCCAATCAACAATTGAGGTCGCATCTCGACCACGTCCGATAAAGGGCCCGAATTTATTCATCGTGCCAAATCCACGACCATGATTCTTCTGAAGTGAATTAGGGCTTATACACTGACTTAACAATCCACACCTAAACTTACCCATATCGCAAATGTCTTTCTTTGAGTCCTTATCAAGTCCTACCGAACCTCGAGGATGCTCGCGCTTGATCAAGGTACTTCATGGTTTACTCCAGACTTCTTCACAATACCTTATTCTTTGAAAGACTGGTTGGGTTTGGGCATTCCAACGCCGTGGTGCACAAGGTACACGCACACACACACACACACATATATATGCATGCATGAGAGTACATGCATATGCCATAGGATTACATCGATACACACAGTGAGTACATACGCCTCTCCCCTCATGTTAGAATAGGTACCTTGAATTATACGCGTGCATATCAATCATAAAGATTTGTATCCTTTCCTATATACCAAAAACAACTTTATTCACAGGAATACATTCATAAATAATTCTCACAAGACATGACGTATTTGTAAGAAAGAATGTAAAACTCTTCACACAATTAAACATTAGGTGCAATTTCTGGTGTCTACAGAATACCCAATTTGATTTGCAAACTAAATGGTTATATCTAAATATTATGTTGTTCATTTATCCATACACATAATCATGTCAATACATAGAGGTGGACGAGACACTTATCTACATAAAATTGATATATGTTGAGTATTGTTGTAGAGAGAATCGCTCTCCACCCAACCATAGGCAAGGTTGCGTTAAACTTCACTAGAACCAACCACCCTCGAGCCAGGATACGATGTCACGAGAGGAGTACCACAAGAATTTTCTCCGGTGAATCCTTCTTCCCTTTCCCTCCCCTTTTTATTCTTGTCTTCTTACCCTTAAGACCTCATGGATCATGCCATAAACTTCCTAAAGGTACTTGCCCATCAGTTCTTAACTCCTTCGAGAACTATTCCAACTACTATATTAACTAATAGTCAATTTCTAGGGTCGAGGATAGTTCATATCCATATCATTTTAATTACGCAGGGTACTACTGTTGACCCAAAAATTTTCTCTGGGCTCAACATGGTGTTTTACACAGTTGTTGCTCCACAAACGTCCCTTGGTGCTATGGTTTCAGTCGAAGACAATGACAGGGGTCATAGTTACTATGGCCTCTCCCTTGAAAGAGTATCAATTGGCTCCCTTCATGGGGTTTTGAACCCTCCCACATCATTTTTTCCTCATGTCAAGACTGTTTGGTTCAGATTTCATGAGCTAAGCACACAATTTACAATAATTTTAACGTTGGCCCCCTTTGTCTGTCACGAGGCGGGTCCCTTGCGGACGGGGTCCTTTCAAAAATGATAAGATGAAATATGGTCACAATTTGGGAAATACAATGTTTCCATGTTGTAGGGATCAGGACAAGCCTTCTAACGGGATATCATGAGCCTGATTCTGCGTCCGTATGACCCCGTATGAAGGACGCAAAGTTAGTGTCACCCAAATGTCCAAAACGAATAGTTGTGACTTCCTGGTCTGATTTTGTTCATATTCTTGTTTCAAAAGGGAAATAAAACCCATACATGGTGTAGTGAAGTGCAATACATTTTCAATAGTATAGCTTGTGCTTGGTTTCGACCCCTGGTTGGTAAGAACGAGCTTTCGCAAATTCGTGACCAATTTCGGACACCAGATTGGTTGCAGTGATTCAGGGTTTAAAAAGTATTGGTAAAGAGTTTTAGATCAGAGATTCAACAATTACATGCTGTAATAGACTCAAATACCTTTCCAACGATTCCTCATTTACCTCATTCCGACCTCGGATGGCCTGGTTAGAGCTGTCACAATTTGGTCAATTATTTCAGGCAAAGCGGGGCAACCAACTCGCGTAACAAGGTTTCATAACAGCTAAGATAGCCATTAATGGACCCAACACACAAATATATGGCCACCTCATCGAATTTCTCATCGATACCTTTCTAACGGTACCTCATTTGCCTCGATTGGATATCATATGGCGATTTGGCGCCTTTCGCAAGCTTGGGTGTCATGTGGGCCCACCAGCTAGTCAGGGGTTTTGGGTCGACAACTGTTCTAGGCTGAAATTTAGGGTTGATCTAGAATTATTTCAGATTGGTGGCAACATATTCTCGATGGGCTCGTCGAGACCTTTCCAAATACATTCCCTACGTCCAATTCCGACTCTATCTCACCTGGCAAGTTTTTTGGGGCTAAGTCAACAACAACAAAGTCAAACTTTGACTTGCACAATTTTCAAGGAATATTAAAAAATAATTGGAAAAAATTATAAAAAAATTCAGAAATTTTTGAAAATTGAGGAGAGGACACGCAACCTCCTTATGCAATTTTGGGGATTTTTTATTTTTTTTTTGAAATTAAAAAATACAAAACCTCCCCTCCCCCCTCTCTCAAGTCATTTTGGCATTTTGGCCAAGGAGAGAGGGAGCTCTGCAACATGCTTCAATGGTAGCAGAAGGAGGCCTCCTGGCAGCAGGTCCAGCTCTACTTTTGGCAGCCAGCCAACACCATGCAACAATCTTCAAACATTGAGCCAGGTAAACCTTCGTTAGTGACAATTCAAAAGGAAAAAAGTTTGTTGGTTGTGGTGAAATTTTTGCATAGAAAAGTGTTATTTCTACCTTCAGGATGTTTGTCTCAGTGCTGGTTCACATTTAAAGATGATTGTTGGTTCAGATGTCATGTTTGTTGGTTGTTGTATTCAATTAGTTTTATGTGTGCAAAAGATTCAAAGGGGAGGGTATTTGAACCCCTCTTGGGCACCAGGCCCAAGCCTCCATGGCCCCTTTAGATAATTAAATTTCTGAGTTGGGCGGAAATTGCAGGCCTGTGTATGGCCATTTGCAGGCCCTGGGCTTTGAACCCTAACCCCGTCCCTTTTCCTTTGCTCAGAATTTCCCAGAAAACCCCAGAAATCAAAAAGGAGGGGAAGGGGGTATGAACCCATGACCTCCCTCTCCTTAAACTATAGTAAAAAGCCCATTGTTTCAAAAATTAATTTTGGGGGTGGTTGGTCACCCGTCCACCACCTAGGTGCCACCACCACCTCCACCAATCTGTGATTGGCCTTCCTCTCCTCCCATATCCCTCTTCTCACGGTCCCCCCATTCCATCACCTTCCTCCCTCCTTTCCACTAGCCCGAGATCTCCCTCTTTTGCATGCACAACTCCCACAAACCACCACCTCCTCCCAACTCGCGCGCAACACACCCATCCATCACCTCGGCCTCCCTCCATTCTTCCCCACTTGCACACAACCCATATTCCACCACCATCTCCTTTCTCCATACTCCCTCACCTCCACCCACACGTATTCCTCTTCCTTTCCTCCCCCTCTTCCTCCTTGCGCGTGTCCTCCTCTTCTCCTCTACCCCTGCTACCATATCCCCAAAACCCCAATCCACCACCTCCATGCCTAGGCGTTGAACATTCCTCCCTCCCATAACCCTCGGCCCTTTCCACCACTCTGCCCTTGAGCACTCGCCGAACCCCTTTCCTCTCCTACAAAACCCTTGCGCGCAAATCACCCCTCATGCCCTCCTCAACCCTTTCCCCTCCGCACATCTCCTCTTGGCCTCCTCTTCGCGCAGACCTCCACATCGCCTCCTCACAAAACCTCCAACTCTTCCCTTCGTGCCACCACCTTCCACCTCCTCCCTAGCTCTCCACCTCACCTCCTCCGCTCCTCGAAACCCGTGGGCTGATTTGGGTTTTGACCTAATCGTATGCGCAACCAGGGGCGCCAGGTTGAGGGGTTAAATTTTAAATTTAAATTTATTTTATATAGAGTTTATTTTATATATTATTCAAATTTGTTTTAAAATAAGTTTTAACGTTTTATTTTTTATTTTAATTATATATATATATATAATAAAATTATTATTAGAAATATATAATAAAAAATAATAATAATAATAATAAATTTTATGTGTATATTTAACTATGTAATAAAATTAAAATTCCCCTCCCCTAAGAGTCACTCGACATTTTAATTGCATAACTTCACAATACAGAGGCATATTTTCTCCCGTGAATAGTAAAAACGACTAGGGCAAAGTCCAGAATGCATCCATGGCATTCACCTCCGCAAATTCAACCCATAATTTCAGTGGCATGTCCCAGAGTGACAGGGACTCGTTATTGGCTCGATAAGCATGCGTCAGAAGGAGGCCTAATTGGGGGCCTCCGAGGCCAAATTGGGCCAGTTGAGGAAAACCCATTTCAGCTACATGTATGGAGGCCTGTAGCAATCTGTGAATTCTGTTGTTTAGCCCATAATTTTGTCCCAATTTCAAAATTTTACCTAATCAGCCTCCCGACCGGCTCCTTCCCGCGTACGTTTCTGAAGCCATATATTACTCATTCGGAGTCGGAGTTGCACCAAACGAAAGGCAGTAGAAAGGAAGTGGACATAAATAAAGCATGGGAACAATAAATAATAGTTTTGTGGTTGTTTGGTATAGGGTAAGAGCCTCTCAAGGTTCAGGCCCATGAGGTCCCCTCACCGAAACAAGCCCAAATTGAAGCCATGCTTCGGACAACTCGCAGGGAAACTTATAGGTAGAAAAGGGGGGGTATATTCAGGTCTGAAAAGTGCCTGAACAATGGGCATTTCCTTATTACAATGACCAAATCCTGTAGGCCCCTTGCCCTCCTAAGCAACTCAACAATTTCCCCACACCTTGGGGCTTCATCCTGGTGAATCCGACAACCATGGATGGCCTGGAATTGTCCTAAACCACCTAATCTACAGCTGCAAAACATGGCAGCAATCAAAGAGCCTTTGGAGTGGCACAAATCCCAAGGAAAATGATGAGGTGGCATATCAAATTTTCTCATTTTATGAAAAATGATGTTTTGTAATATGTAGTCTTGCATAAGTTTGTTTTTTGGCATGTATACATTGTAATTAAAGGGTCAAATCGAATCTGATTTGATTCCCTTTTTGGATAACGTTCTCTTTAGAATAAGATCCCTTTTGGATAAGATACCTTTTGGATAGGATTAATTTTTGGTAAAAAGACAAAAAGACTTTAGGGTTGGTCCACTTGTCACTTTTCCAAAAGTGATAAGTGTCTTGTGACCTAACCCTAAGCCTTCACCTCTCCTTTATAAATAAGAGTGTTGGCATTGTAAAAAGGAGAGGATGAATATAGTAACCAAGCTCTGCTGAAATTTTCCAAGACTCTGTGTGATACTTGTTAGATTTTAGTTATTGGATGTGTCATTTGTTGGTTAAGGGTTGAGGGGTAGGAGTAAATGTTTGTTATGTTAGCTATCTCTAGGAGGGATTGGTTAGCTAGGTGTTTGGTTTTGCTTCCTTGGATTTAACTTGCTTGCTTTCATTTTCTAACAGCTTGGTTTAACTTGTTTGATGTGTTTTAGTGCAGATTTTTTGAAGTACTCAGTTGTTTTTAGCCTTAGCTAGTGGCTGGGAGTCATAGGGCCCCTTAGGACAGCCCTCAAATAAGCCCCTTAGTTGGTTGTTCATACTTGGTTGCTTCCTCTTTTCATTCATGTATATTTCTGTTATGTTTTCCTACCATTAACCTTACTGTCCCAGACAGGAAAATTGGTCATTTTGGTCAATTTCTCCCCACGGGACAACCATCTTAATTGGTTGTTATATACCATTTATGTCCAAATTTTTGTTACATTTAATTCAGTTTTTACATACATAAATACTAAATTCGGTTGTTTGCTTGAAAGGACATAATCGGTCACCTATTCTACTTCTCCTAAGCGGTTGGGGACCACCTAAAGACCTGTTTGAGACAAACGGGCCAATAGGACAACGGAGAAAAACACCTAATTTGATCGGTAAATCTGCCTAATCACTCTCATATTCACTTTATATACGCTTGCACTCATTCCAAAATTTTTGGCACACATACCCATGTTGATATGCTTTGTTTGTGTAGATAGTTTGAGTAGTTTACTTGTGAATTTATGTTCATAAAATCTGATCTATGCTTGCCTAGATAATCATCACAATTTATGAATTTCAAACACTAAACTTCCAATCCCCATACAAGGAATTAGTTGGGGCTTTCATGGACATGGCGGCCTTGCCGCTCGCAAAGAGCCTCAACCCATTCATTTGGGTTGAATGGTGTAATCGTTTCTTGTAATCTTGTCATATTTTCATTGTATAATTTTTCATTCACTAATCTACAGGTGGTTGCCCCTAAAGGGGCCATACAAAAATCAGTAAGCTAAATACACGCGAAAAGTCGCAAAACACTTGAAAACAATTCAGGGGTCCACCCCATACACTCAAAACAAACTTATACTATTTAGCTACATACATATACATATTATTTAGCTGTGACATATATGTCACCTACCTATTTACTTGTTTCATGTATATAGTTTTAGATAGATTTGAAATTCAGTAACCATGAGGCATGCTTGTTAAAGCAAGACATGACCTCACCACGTGGATGACCTGGTGCTTTATTTCAAGAAATTTCAATTTTGTAGGATACTAAGAGTCAAAGCAAGGGAGTCTTCATCAGGAGCCCCTGGAAAGTTGTCTACTTAGTATAAATCGAGTGGTCTTTCCATAGTACCACACGGTCAAGGAATTGATTAGCTTTTCTTGGTTGGAATACTACTCTGCTTGGGTAAGCTCAGCTAAAACTCCCTTTAGGGGGGTCCTGGGCCTCTTCCTTTTTGCAGGTATCATTCTTCCATCCAAGCAGCTTTAAGAGCCCGAAAGCGCTAGTGCCGAGAAGTGGCTAATCCTTGCTTCTTTGAACTACACGAGACACTCTTCAACCTAACCATCGTGGTCTTCTAATACTACTCTTCTTACACTAGTTGCCACAGTTCTGAAATGCATTTGTCTATTCGGAATAGCCTTCAAAACAGTGTGGTGGCCAATGCATGTGTTAAAAAACTAAAAATTTACCAATATAATACTTTTAAAGTCAACCTTTCGTCAGTCCACCCTTCACGCACGAACTGAAAATTGAAGTTGTGAATGATTTCCCTTATATCATAGCTGTAACAACTTGTAAAAAGGTTGTTCATCCCCTTTTATAACCCCCTTTTTTATTTAACAATCTTCCAGGATCACTTCCCGGGTCACCTTGGGGGGTATCAAGCCATTTTGGGCTTGTTTCCCTATCGTAAAAGCTTCGAACGACTTGTTGTTCTCAATTTAAAACCATCTATAAGGATTTGGTTGTAGCTTTTAGGCTCATGTTTCACCCTTGTTTTGCACTCTTTCACTTGAGGCATTCATTGGTTAATTGTCCAGGACACCGGTTTGCACCAGGAGCCCATTCTGGGCCATTTTCCAATGCTTTAAGGGAGTGAACAACTCAATGTTCACTTTATTTAGTTCGTTGTCCTAAAAATCAACGAGCTTATTTTCATCCTATTGTCCATAATTTTCACCCCCCAGGCGATTTTGGCCATCCAGGAAGCTGAGGGAGGACAACACCCAGGGTGGGTGGTCCTGAGAAAGATTTCGTGTAAGTATTTCACCTCTCATTTTCCCCCTTCATTACCGCCTCAGGCGAAGGACCACCTGAAGTGCGCATAGCCTCTGCCTCGTGCCGAGCTATCAAAAAGGCTGTAACCGGCTTCACAGCCGGATAGGTCGGATTTGTCCCCACGGACAGATTTTTCTTATAACACGTCCCTTTTTCTGGCGACCATACTGGGGAACTTGCAAATCTCTTTAGTTTTTCTTATATCCCAAACTTGTATTGAGAATTGGATCCAAATTCTTTGGGGTCCTTTTCCCACTTGTTGACGGAATTTTGTGGCAAGGTCTTTCAATAACCCTTTGGAATTTTCTTTGGTACTTATAGTTCAGTTCCTTTGCAATTTCCATTGCGTATGGGAGTAATAAATGCCATCGAGTTTTCCTTTCCTTTTACCTTATCAATATCTGATTCTACTTGTTCGAACTCACGTGGGAGTTATAAATTTGTCATACTTTACCTTCCACTTCGAGAATAACGAAAACAAAGCTTTGTTTATAGTTGGGTTAATCAACATCGTGTTAGAAAGAGTAGGATTGTTGGTGTGATACATCTCTTGTACTCAAAGTACTTACTTGATCCCCTTGCAAGCTGGCAGAGTGGAAGTATCCTAATACTAGGGAAACATTTTCCCCCGAGAACACAAGAAGTCAAAGTTCGCGAAAGAAAACAAGTAGTGAGACACATACACTTGGGAAACCTGGGAAACTTGCTACATCTTCCATATGAGTTGAGCCACCCTCTTCCTCTTCTTCTATTTAAATCCCCTTACTAAAGCAAGCTTTAGTTAATCCAACAACAATTACTAATCCTCAGGTTGTTCCTCCCGTCGTTCCAACAATTATTGTTGTTCCTCCCATAGTTGTTCCGATGGCAATGCCATGGCAACCCGAGACTCCTCTGAGGTTGACTAGACCTCTTCATGACATACCTGCAGATGCCCCAAACATGCTTCCTAAGTTCAATGGCACTGGTACATTGACTGTCGAAGAACATATACAAAACTTCTATGATGCATTAGCACTTTTGGACATAACAATTCATGATGTCATCATTAGACTTTTTGTAAGAACCTTTGAGGGTGAAGCAGCGAGATGCTACCGCTTGCTTCCCAATGATAGTATCCCAGATTGGGACACTATGATCCAAGAATTCAAGAAAAATTTCCAAGGGGCTGATGATGTGGCTTCTCTACTCAGGGATTTCACAACTATCTCCATCCATGAGGGGGAGAAAATTCAAAACTTTAATCAACGCTTTACCTCGATCTTGAATAGGATCCCAACTACTTCCCAACCATCTGAGAACAATTTGTTCCATTATTACATGACTGTTATGAATCTGAATGTAAAGTATATATTGAAAGATAAATCAATACAAACTTTAGATGTGGCCAAGGCTAGTGCCCTGGAAATTGAAAGAAACATGGAGGAATCCGGTATGATTCCCTCGACTTTAGCACAACCCCATTTTAATGGGAGGCCTAGGAATGAGGTACCTCGAAATGATAGTCCTCAGTATGAACCTCTACCTACCCAAACTTTGAGGATTGAAGAAATGGAAAGTTCAGAAACACTCAAGTTGTTAGTGAACATGAACAACCAAATACTTTCCCTTAATTGAAAGGTGAATGAATTGCAGTTTACTGCTCCTGCGAGGCCAAGGCCTCCTTTTCCTCCTACACCTTCTCCTAGGCAACATGCTGCTGAAGTGGATTGGTGCCATTTTTTCCAAGACTTCCACGATCCTCAGTATTTTTACTCGTATACACGTCACCTGGAATTGTCTAAAACCGAAAAAGCCCCTCTACCTCCAGTAAAAAACAAGCTTACTTCCACTTCCCAAAATTACCAAGTTAACATGGAAAACTATATTCCCTGCGATGATGATCCTCTTGCTTTTGGAAGCTTTGTTGTAGAAACTGGGAGTCAGGCCCCGAAAACCACTCCGCAAGGAATGGAAGGGACCAAACCCAATCCCAAGGACAATGAAATAGGAAAACTTCCCACGAATGGTAGATTACCCTGTTGAAATAATGTAACTGCGAAGAGTATTCTTATTCTTATTGTTATTTTATTCATTGGATTAATCCCCATTATGGATTAATCATGTCGATAATTGTATTAGGACCAAATCCCCTTTTGCGGATTGGTCATCGGACAATTGTAATAGGCAGAACAAGAACTCGACCCCAACAGTTATTATTGAGACCCATAATTAAATTAAAGGTGGGTTTACCCACCCAGAGTGAGAGGTCGGCAGTGCCAGTGAAACCCTTTCACATGTGCCAGTCTTGTATATATAGAGAGGCTAGCACCTCACTTTATCACAGAACTCACTTGCTCATTCTCTTATGAGGCAAGCTGCAATTACCAGTTGGAGAGAGGAGAAGAAGAGTGGCGCATCTTTTGGGGAGGACTATCTGTATTGGTTTGAGTTATCTCTTGAACATTGTATTGGGAATTTATGATAAGGAAGTTTTTACTGGGTTTTCTTCCCCTAAAAGGTTTCCCAGGATAAATGTTGTGTCTCTTGTGAATGTGTATTTCTCAGTGATCTTGTTCTTATGTTGCTTTTATCTATTGAAATGCAAAGAACCATAATAATGGCATAAACATTAACATGCTATAAGAGCCAACCTGAAGGAAACACAATTTGCAAGAGAAAAATGTCACTGTTGTAGTACCTGCAAATTAGGGTTTTGCAAAAATGAATCTTTTCAGCTCCCTAACCACCTAGAAAGTTGTGCCCTCCCCCAAGGATCAATTTGGCACCTAGAGCGCACCTTTTTAGTGGCTGGATCTTCCACAAAGTAAAACCCTAGCTTCACAAAAGTACCAGAAGTACCAGAAAACCAGTACCAGAAGTACCAGAAGTACCAGAAATCCGCAGATCAGATTTGACGGGGTAAAAATTGGATTTTCTCAGATTCAAGTGTACCAGGGTACTCGCCTCAGCCAAGCGCACCTCCTGGTAAGGTCAAAATTTGATTTTAAGCATTTTCAATTTTTGGTCATTTTCGTAGCCTTAAGTACAAGATGTCTGAAAGCACAAAGCTTGTTGAGAAACTAGAAGGCATAGACAACTTCCGTGCCTAGAAGTATAGGATCGTTCTGATCCTTGCAGAGAATGACTGAGCAAAATTCATCAAAGAAGAAGTGGAGGAACCTGAAGATGTTGTAGAGAAAGCAAAGCATCAGAAGGACTCAATTAGGGCTCAAAGAATCATTGCAGATTCAATCAAAGACCACCTGATCCTGTATGTATCGTCCAAGAAAACTCCGAAGGAGATGTTTGACGCTCTAAGCAAACTATATGAAGGAAAGAACATCAATAGAAATATGAATCTAAGATCTCAATTGAAGAATACCAAGATGCAGAAAGGAGAAATGATTCAAGAATATTTCTCCCGAATCTCAGAAATAAAAGAACAGTTAAAAGCGATTGGAGACACCATCGATGAAGACAAATTCGTAATAACGACCCTAAATGGTCTCACAAGACCTTGGGATGCCTTCATCCAGTCAGTATGTGGCAGAAAGGAGAAGCTACAGTTTGAGAGCCTATGGGAAGAATGCATCCAAGAAGAGACAAGGGTAGCCAACCGTGAAGCACTACTAGCAAGGGATGATGATCAAACCCTAGCTACTAATACAAAAGGAGGAAGGAAGAAACCCTACTTCAAAAGGGAATCTCATAGAGAACCACAACCACCAAACAAGTTCAACAACCAAGAATCTCATCCAAGAAATTTTCAGAAGAAAGGACAACGCAAGGGACAAGATCTCTCATCTATACAATGCTATCATTGTGATAAGATGGGACACAAGGTGAATAATTGTCCAGACAGAAGAGAAGAATACAAGAGGAAGCACAAAAGGCAACATGATCACATAGCCGAAGATGAAGAACCACCTATGAAGATGATTAAGGACCATGTCTTGATCTCAGCTCTCTCAGGATCCGTATCACCTGGAGAGGACACATGGCTCATTGATAGCGGTGCATCAAAACACATGACGGGTAAGAAAAATACTCTCTCTGTATTTCAGAAAAGAAGTTTTCTCAGAAAGTAACTCTTGGAGATGATTATCAATATCCCATCAAGGGAATAGGAGAATCAAACTACAAGCTAGATTCAGAAAACTCAATAACAATGAAAGACGTACTCTATGTACCGGGCTTAAAGAAGAACTTACTCTCCATATCAGCTTTAGACAAAAAAGGCTATAGAGTTTCCTTCATAGATGGAGAAGTTCTCATGTGGGCTAAGGGAGAAACCTTAAATGAAGCAATCGTCATCGGAAGTGAAGAAAATGGCTTATATAAGCTGAAGGGTCACCTAGAAACCGCCATGACCCTTGCCATCGAAAACTCATGTGAACTTTGGCATAGAATATTGGCCCACATCAACTACAAGGCGCTACCATACATATGCAAAGCTGTCACAGGTTTACCAGAACTCAAGGTTGATCAGGAAGGCATATGCAATGGATGTGCGCAAGGGAAGAA
>ML784697.1:333762-346545 GCA_009831015.1 Picea engelmannii | reverse complement strand
CTCATCGCTGAATGTAAATAGAGACTTGCCGCAGAATTTGAAATGAAAGACCTTGGCCTAATGCACTACTTCTTAGGTCTTGAGGTATGGCAGAGTCCAAAAAGAATCTTCCTTAACCAAGGGAAGTACACGGTCGAAATCTTAAAGAGATTTGACATGCTAGAATGTAAGCCCATGAATACACCCATGGAAGCGAAGATGAAGCTGATGGTCGATACTTCATTAGACTTGATATATGCCACACTGTATAGACAGATTATTGGATCGTTGATGTACCTGACGAATACCAGACTAGACCTCTGTTTTGCAGTGAACACCTTGAGTCAGTTTCTGGTAGAGCCCAGACGTAGTCACCTAGTGGCTGCAAAACATGTGATGAGGTACGTTAAAGGTACAATGGATTATGGACTCAGCTATGATGGAGATCATGACTTCACATTGAGTGGATATACTGATGCAGATTGGGCAGGAAGCGTTTCTGACAGAAAAAACACTTCCGGATGTTGTTTCAGTTTGGGATCAACCATGATCTTGTGGCAGAGTAGGAAGCAATCCAGTATTGCTCTTAGCACAGCGGAAGCAGAGTACATTGCCGCATGTTCTGCTAGCTACGAAGCTATATGGCTTCGAAATTTGTTGACTGGCCTATTTGACTTGGAGATGAGAGCAACCGTGATTCTATATGACAACTAGAGCTGCATAAAGATGACAGAGAATCTTGTATTCCACGACAGGTCGAAGCACATAGAAATCCGCTATCATTTCATCCGTGACATGGTACACAGAGGAGCCTTGAAGCTCCAATACATTAGCACGGATGAACAGGTTGTTGACGTGTTGACCAAGCCTCTATCTCTTGTAAACTTTGAACACTTTCGAGATAAGCTTGGTATAGTCCGAAAGGACCCTCCCTGAAAGGGGGAGTATATATATTTGTTCCTTGCTTCTGACCTCACAGTTAGACGTAAAGCAAGATGAGTCATTGCTTCTGACCTCACTGTTAGACGTAAAACATGACGCTGTGTGTTCCTTTCTTCTAACCTCGTTGTTAGACGTAAAGCAAGATGAGTCATTGCTTCTGACCTCGCTGTTAGATGTAAACCATGACGCTGTGTGTTCCTTGCTTTTGACCTCGCTGTTAGACGTAAAGCAAGATGAGTCATTGCTTCTGACCTCGCTGTTAGACGTAAAGCATGACGTTGTGTGTTCCTTGCTTCTGACCTCGCTGTTAGATGTAAAGCAAGATGAGTCATCGCTTCTGACCTCGCTATTTGACGTAAAGCATGACACTGTGTGTTCCTTGCTTCTGACCTCGCCGTTAGACGTAAAGCATGACGTTGTGTGTTCCTTGCTTCTGACCTAGTTGTTAGACATAAAGAAAGATGATTCCTTGCTTCTGACCTTGTTGTTAGACGTAAAGCAAGATGATGATGATTCCTCGCTTCTGACCTCGTTGTTAGACGTAAAGAGAGATGTTGATGTGTTCCTTGCTTCCGACCTCGTTGTTAGACGTAAAGCAAGATGATTCCTCGCTTCTGACCAAGTTGTTAGACGTAAAGCGAGATGATGATGTATTCCTTGCTTCTGACCTAGTTGTTAGACATAAAGCAAGATGATTCCTTGCTTCTGACCTTGTTGTTAGACATAAATCAAGATGCGACTGACACTGAGCTACCAGCTTAACCGCTGTGACATTGAGCCATTGTAGTACTGTGATGTGCCAACCTAGTGCTGTGATGAGGTATCATTTTTACTGATACATTTTGATGCAGATGATGATGGCATTCTTTCGAGAATGATGATGTTGCCGATGAAGAAAACTTCCGATGACTCGTAAATATGCTAGCCAATGTTTCAAGATTATATTGAAGATACTGTCCTCCTGATGCCACTGATGATGCAGACCTCTCTCGCCTGATGTTGTTGAAGAAGACCCTTCTTGTTAAGGGGGAGTGTTGAAATAATGTAACTGCGAAGAGTATTCTTATTATTATTGTTATTTTATTCATTGTATTAATCCCCATTGTGGATTAATCATGTCGGTAATTGTATTATGACCAAATCCCCTTTTGCGAATTGGTCATCGGACAATTGTAATAGGCATAATAAGAAGTCGGCCCCAACAGTTATTATTGAGACCCATAATTAAATTAAAGGTGGGTTTACCCACCCAGAGTGAGAGTTCGGCCCTACCAGTGAAACCCTTTCACACGTGCCAGTCTTGTATATATAGAGAGGCTAGCACCTCACTTTATCACACAAATCACTTGCTCATTCTCTTATGAGGCAAGCTGCAATTACCAGTTGGAGAGAGGAGAAGAAGAGTGGCGCATCTTTTGGGGAGGACTATCTGTATTGGTTTGAGTTATCTCTTGCACATTGTATTGGAAATTTATGATAAGGAAGTTTTTGCTGGGTTTTCTTCCCCTAGAGGGTTTCCAAGGATAAATGTTGTGTCTCTTGTGAATGTGTATTTCTTAGTGATATTGTTCTTATGTTGCTCTTATCTATTGAAATGAAAAGAACTATAATAATGGTATAAACATTAACATACCCTCCCCTCCAAGGAACAAGGTTCCGTGGACTCCAAACAAGGAAAATTTGCCTAATAATCCACCACCCTGCTTCCCAACACTGGTACCTTACAACATTTTTGAATATCTACCGAAGGTTCCCGCCCACATGACATTACTAGATGCTCTTAGAACACCCACTCAGTCTGAAAACCTTTCACATGTTCTACAAGCACCTCCTACTCCACGAATGGAACAAAGAGTTCCTCTTTCCAAAGAGTCATCTTCTCAATCTAAGGAAGCATATGATGTTATTGATTTAGACCTTGGGGTTCCTCCTTTCTATATCTCAATTTTGATTTCTGATTTTGTGCTCCATAACTGTGTCGCTGACATAGGAGCGATGAACAATGTCATGCCCCTTCGAGTCATGAGGAGATTTGGTCTTGAATGCACAGTCCCATGTAAAGATCTGTTAGCTTTGATTCAAGGACTGTAGAAGCCATTGGTTACATCAAGGACTTATCCATTACTTACAACCAAGCTCTGGAAATGAGAATGCTCATAAACGTGATCATAGCAGACATACCAGCAGCATATGGCATGCTTTTAGGGAGGGAGTGTTCCACCAAAGTAAAAAAGGGTCGTTACTTCATGGAAGGAACCCACTTTACTTTTCCTCGTAAGGGTGTTGAAGTTGTCATTAGGAGGGAACCAAAATACCGAGAACAGGTTGTACCTGCTTCCTACAATACAAAACATGTGTCTTTTCGAGATACATGGATGGGTACGTACACTATGTTATCTGAGGAAGATGCAAATGTACCTCCTTCTGAGTTGGAAGAAATGTTGTGGAATATGGATTTTGATGGTGCTAAATCCAAGCATGGTTCTGGGGTTGGGGTCCTTTTGTGTGATCCCAAGGGGAAGGCAATCCCTTTCTCTTTTTGGTTAGAATTCCTTGACACTAATAATATGACTGAATATGAAGTGTTAGTTCAAGGCCTCCAAAAGGCCTTAGACTTAGGAATACGCCATTTGTTGGTAAGTGGGGATTCTAAATTGGTTGTGAATCAAATTAGAGATAAATATGAAGTTCATAACCCACGCCTCAAACAATACCACTGAAGGGCTAAGGAACTTATTGAGAAGTTCTTATCTTTCAACATTCAAGTTGTACCTAGGGCCGCAAACCACGTAGCTGATACTTTGGCCTTGGCTGGTTCTTGCTTCATTTTGGATTTCGTAAGGTCTATCGAAGATATAAAGGTCCAAATTTTACATAGACTTACGTTACCTAATAATGTTGACTCTTGGCAAGTTTTTGATACTGACGAACTGATCTGAAAATAGAAGTCTGACTTGTTATGCTATGCAGGCACCCCTACTTCATTAAAATAAACTTTATAGGACCTTGCTTCATGTGTATAAATATGCAAAAATAAACTTATGTGTTAAGTTCATGTATCTTCTTGTAAATGTTTATGTATGAGGAAATGTTCTTGTAAATGGTTAAATATGTATTTCAAATAAATACACAGCAACACAACTTGCAACAAATAAACTATCAAACTCACAACAAGAACAAGATGATAACGGAGTTCACCCCCCTCCGGGCTACATCTCCTTGAGCCTCCATAATGGACTTGGCTCTCTGGGATTAATTAGTGAAAAGTTCTTTTACAAGCTGCTGCTCAACTCCAATGGAAAAACAGACTGCACCATTGAGATCAGAACACATAAAAACCCCAAAAATGACTAATACAACTCTGAAAACAGATCATGGGTCATCCGGGCATAACCTCTTCTACATGTGGCCATAAGCTTCCCTGAGCTTCTCTTTGGAAAAAACACTTGTAAAAGTCCTCAACAGCCTATGAAACCTATCCCAATGTGTTCAGAGCATATCGATTAACCAAAAATGATTATTCAATCACAGAAAACAAACATAGGCTCACCAAACCATGTCCTCGATCAAAGAGGGCTTCAAGCTCCCTCGAGCTTGCTGAAAATTCAATGGTGAAAAACTTGCATGAAGAGTCTTCAAATGGCTGTGAAAATGGCACCAATGGATCCAGCACGTCCAAAAACCCCTGGCTGGGCTTTTACGGCACCTCAATCGGCCAAACGATGAAGAAGTTAGGCCTCCTCCATTTTCCTCCTTCAACTTTGTTGGAACTGGCTCTACAAAACGCACCTCTGTGTGCATGAACCAAGAACACGCTCCCAAAACGCGTTATAACCTGGCATCGGGTGCAACCGCGCCAACGGTGCAAACCGTAGAACGGTTAGGGTGCCTCCAGCCCCCAACCACCTAACACCTGGGCACATGGTGGCATAAAACCTCGGGTTTTGGAAAAAAGGGCTAACGGTTTTAAAAACCGTGCCAACCGTTCAAAATCCCGCGCACCAACGGTTACAACCGCACACATTACGGTCACATACTTTGAAATAAAACCGTGGGCTATGTAAAATGAACCCCGCGCATATACAATATACTGGCATATACAATGGAGTGGCATAAACCACACCCGCGCGCACATTTTTATAACACGGTTTATATGGGTTATGGTCACATACGAATGGTTCAAACGACCGCGGGCCGGGGCTAAGCCCCGGCCCGACCCCGCGCCACATACACTAATATACGAATTCAAATATATTAAAATTCATATATATAACAAGAGTCAAGCGACGCTGTAGTGGTCGGACTATTATGTGAAGGCGTTACACGGAGGACAGGTCGTGGGGTCGAACCCCACGGCCACCAAAATTTTGAACCAATATACCAAAACCAAGTAGCCAAACTATGAGTGACACGTGGCACCCTCCGGTTGGGCCACGTGTCCTCATATTATTTGCCCATAAACGGACACGTGTCAACATGCTATTCGCCAACATCAACCAATGAAAACACGCCACGTCAACCACCTGCCACGTCACCGTACGGATGGTACGATCCTGCCACGCCAAATGCTGACGTCATCCGTGCCACGTGTCACCCTTCCAATGGTGACACGTGTCACCTCCGAATTGGTCAACCGTATGCCCCAAAAGTCCAAAAATGCCTGACACGTGTCACTCCCTGAAGCCGCCACGTGTCCTGTACGAATCGGCCACGTATGCTATACGGTCCTGCCACGTGTCCTGTACAGACCTGCCACGTGTCCTGTACGGACTATACAGACAGGTACAGTCAGCATCAAATTTTTTCCCTGTTTGGCTCGGCGAACAGATTGCGATATCTTCTCCATACAGACTCCGTTTGAGAAAGTAAATATACCGTCGGAATCAGGAAGACGAGACAGACGCAATGGCACTGTTTTCGTCACATTCCGAGCACTTTGAAAATTGAGCAAAATTTTGCCCTCTGGTCCAGATTTTGATCATGAACAAATCTATAGATTCATTCAAAACAAGGAGGAATTCGAAGATTTACATATCAACCACGAGTTGGAAGATGAAACTGGGAACATAATCCAATTGAAGACAAATAAGATTCCCCTTGGTTTGTTTGTACTGGAATCCATGTTTGATTCCAATGATGCCACTACTTCTACACCTAGAATCCATCCCTATTAACATGGGAACTGAGAAAGATCCAGAATTGGTCTATATAGGTTCACAGTCATCCCCTTCTGAGATCGCTAAATTCATGAAACTCTTAACATAGTTCAAGGATGTTTTTGCTTAGTCCTACGACAACCTCAAAGTTTTCGATATCCAAAAGAGAGTCCATGCCATACCCATAATCCCTGATTCGAAACCTTGCAGGCAGAGACAAAGAAAGAACAACCTCGCTTTGGAACAAACAATTAAAGATGAAATGGAAAAGATGGAAGCATCCTGGGTCATATACCATGTTCATTACTCACAATGGGTATCTAATTTGGTTCCCATTAGGAATGAAACTGGTGATATTCGTTTGAGTGTCGACTTTCGACATTTGAATAGGGTGTCCCTAAAAGACAACTACCCCGTATCACCAATGGAAGAGATCCTCCAATAAGTCTTTAGGTCTCAAATGATGTCCCTTTTAGATGGTTTCTCCGGTTACAATCAGATATCCCTCAAGCCTTCTGATAGTCACAAAACCACCTTCACTACTCGTTGGGCCATGTATGCATATAACAAGATTCCTTTTGGATTGATTAATGCTGGGAACACCTTTCAACGTGCCATGGCCATTGCTTTCAAAGGCTTATTGGGTACGATGATTGTTTTCTACTCTGACGATCTCATAATATTTTCCAAAGAATGAAGTAGTCATTTTGATCACCTCAGGCAGGTTCTTCTTAGATATTGTAAGTTTGGAATATCTTTAAATCCTAAGAAGACCATTTTCGGTGTTATGAAGGGAAAAAATTTGGGTCAGATTGTCTCTCGAGAAGGTGTCAGATTTGATCCCGAGAGGGTGGTAGCAATAAAAAACCTACCCTTACCTACTATTAAAAAAGAAATGCAATCTTTCTTTCGAAAGATAAACTTCTTGAGACGCTTCATTCCTGATTTTTCTCAAGTAGTCAAACCTCTAAATCAACTTATGAAGAAGGACATTCGATTCAAATGGGACCCCCCTACCCGTCAGGATTTTGAATCCATTAAGCAAGCCATTGCTTCTGCCCCTTTGTTAATCAGTCTTAATCCCTCTAAATATTTTGTCATGTACACTAATTCATTAGAGGATACAATTTCTGCAATCATATTGCAAAAGGATCATGAGGAAAATCTTAGGCCAAATGCCTTCGTAAGCCAAAATTTGAAGACACACCAACTGAACTATTCTACACAAACATGGTTATTCTTTGTATAAAGCATTGGAGCAATTTGACATTACATCCAAGGCCCAAAGTTCAGGCCTACATCTCTCTTAGTCACTGCCTTGAATCAAACCAAATTGCATAGTAAGTGGTCCAAATGGATCATGTGCATGCAAGAGTATTACTTGGACATTAAACCAAGGAAAACCATAAGGGGGACAGGGCTAGCTGAATTGCTAACCCAATCCCACCCCGCGGTCATAGTTGAACCACCTCAAGTAGATGACTTGATTGCTTTAGAAGAACTGGTTAACGAAACTGAGTTAGCCTCACAACCATGGTATGGGCCTATCATATATTTTCTTATTAATGGTGTTTTCCCACCGGACATGGATACTAAATCCAAACAAACACTTTGTTTACAAGTCGTTCGATATGTTTTACAGGACCAAATCCTTTACCGAAGAAACCTCGATGGGGTTTTGTCACGATGCTTGACTCCCGACCAAGCCCAAATGGCACTTGAACAATGCCATTCTGAGGTTTGTGGAGGTCACTTTTCAGCCAAAACCACTACAACAAAAGTTTTACATGCATGTTACTTTTGGCCTTCACTCCACAAAGATGCCCATTTACTAGTTCAAAAATGTGAAGCTTGCCAATCCTTCATTGGGAAGCAAAAGTTATTTTCCTTGCCTCTTAGGCCTATTGAAGTCCAAGTCCCTTTTGCAAGCTGGGGCATGGACTTTATTGGGCTAGTTTCATCGCCTTCCAACGCTGGTCATGTATTCATCTTAACATCTACAGACTACTTTACAAAGTGGGTTGAAGCAATCGCTCTTAGGAATGCTACGAGTCAACAGGTGGTAGAATTCGTTGAACGTAACATTTTATCCCATTTTGGGACCCCTGCTGAGATATTAATCGATAATGGATCAACTTTCATGTCTCATTTCATGCTCCACCTTGGTGTTACATATGGCATCCAAATTTTTCGATCTTCCACCTATTACCCCCAAGGTAATGGATTGGGCGAATCAACAAATAAAAATCTGATTCGGATCCTTAAGAGGACAGTAGAGGATAACAAGCATCATTGGCACACAAAATTAAACTTTACTTTATTGGCTTATCGTATAACCCCTAAGACAACAACGGGTCAAAGTCCTTACACTCTAGTGTATGGAGCTCCTATTGTCTTGCATATTCACTTACAAATTCTAGCCTTGAGGTTGTCTATTGCTGACGCAGAAGATGATTTCCAACCTTTACAACATCGTTCAGACACACTCATCGAAATATAAGAGGTAAGAAAAGACGCATTCCAACACCTCCAAAAGAAGCAAGTCATTGTTAAACGTTCCTTCGATAAAAGAGCCACAATGGTAAATTACAAAGTAGGAGATGATGTCCTACTGTGGGACAAAGCACATGAGGCCCCATTTAAACATCGCAAGTTTGATTCTTTATGGCTGGGTCTTGACACAATCTACGAGGTCTTAGGGACAAATACTTTCAGATTAAAAACCTTGGATGGCGAGCCACTTCAATTCCCTGTGAATGGTCATCACCTAAAGTTCTTTTATGCCTGAGAGGCCTCATCATCTTGTACATAAGTCACCACTTGTTCTTTTTATGTTTGTATGTATTCGTTTTTGTTGATTTTCCTTCTTGTATGTATTTGATGTTGCCTTTTTTATGATTGTATATACCCCCTTGGTTTCAATCTTGAGCCTTTTTGCCTGCTTGGTTTCAATTTTGACTCTTTTTGCTTGTTTGGTTTCGATTTTGGAGTATAAGCCCTCTTTGATTTTTTCCCTTGGTTTTGGTATTTTTCATTTTAATGTCATAGGCTGTCTTCTTTTTGGTTTGTCTGGTGTTTAATGGGAAGGGTATTGTTCTTATTGATTGTATGGTTGTTTGAAAAGAACGAACTCCTAGGATCCCTTTTATCATACATGGCATTTTGGGAAACTTTGTCTTGATGTCATCTTGAATAGGAGTAAACCTGATTGTTATTTAATCAAAGTCAACAGGCAAAGTCTAAGGAGGTAGCATATCATTCTCTGGTGAAGCTAAAAACCATGATGACATGATGACTTACATAGCTATGTGATTGCAACTGCACTTTACCTGACCACTTACAATCTGATATTTTCCAAGCAATGGTCGTTTTTCCTACAAAGTTCCATCACTTGTGAGCACTTGATATTTCAACACCTAGTGCCAAAGGTTTTTTATATTTCTTTACTCCCTTGTTTGACTCATTTGCTTGTTAGTTTTCTCCAGTGGGTTGTTGATTTCAAAAATCTCTGTTTGCTTGTTTGTGTGTTGAGAATCAAAGGCATGCATGAGACTTTGTGTTGAGCCAAGGTTCACTTTAAGTCTCGATTCTCACAGTTAAACCATAATCCGTGTGGGGGACCCATGTCACTTGGGACACATTGCTCAACAAAACCCAGGTCATTATTCCCATTCTTCTATCTTATGTGAATCTTAATATAAATTTGTATGTATATATTTACTGCACCAGTTTCATTCTTCGGTTATTGCTAATGTGAAAAATGGTCCTTATACTACAGTTGAATTCTCCCCCTCACGCACATCAGTCACTTTGAAAGTATAAATTTCCACTGAGTATTCCAGCATGTCATGCGGGTAATCCCATCTACATGCTTTGGAAGGCATTTCCCGTCCGGAGCCAAGAATGTCGACCCAAAAATCTTCTATGGGCTCAACATGGTGTTTTACACAATCATTGCTCCACAAATGTCCCTTGGTGCTATGGTTCCAGTCGAAGACAGTGGCGGGGGTCATAGTTACTATGGCCTCTACCCTTGAAAGAGTATCAGTTGGATACCTTCAGGGGGTTGTGAACCCTCCCACATCATTTCTTCCTCATGTCAAGACTATTAATTTCAAGTTTCATGAGCTAAGCACATAGTTTACAAGATTTTTAACGTTGGCCCCCTTCGCCTATCACTAGGTGAGTCCCTTGCGGATGGGGTCCTTTCGAAAAGGATAAGATTAAATCATGTCATAATTTGGGAAATAAAATTATGCCATGTTGTAGGGATCAGGACAAGATTTCTAACGGGCTATCATGAGCCCGATTCCGAGTCCGTATGACCCCGTATGGAGGACGCAAAGTTAGAATCACTTGAATGTCCAAAACCAATAGTTGTGACTTCCTGGCCTGATTTTGTTCAGATTCTTGTTTCAAAAGGAAAATCAAACCTAGACATGGTGTATGGAAGTGATATACCTTTCCAATGGTATATCCTTTGCTTGGTTTCGACCCCCGGTTGGTAAGAACGAGCGTTTGCAAGTTCATGACCAATTTCAAACACTAGATTGGTTGTAGTGCTTTGGGGTTTAAAAAGTGTTGGTAAAGAGTTTTAGATCCGAGATTCATAAATGCCACATTGTAATAGACTCAAATACGTTTCCAATGACTCCTCATTTGCCTCATTCCGAACTCGGATGGCTTGGTTAGAGCTATCACAAGTTGGTCAATTATTTCGGGCAAAGGGGGGTAACCAGCTCGCATAGTAGGGTTTCCCGATAGCTAAGACAACCATTAATGGCCCCAACACACAAATATATGGCCACCTCACCAAATTACTCGCCGATACCTTTTCTAAGGTACCTCATTTGCTTCGATTGGATATCATATGGCGATTTGGTGCCCTTTGCAAGATTGGGTGTCACGTGGGCCCACCAACAAGTCAGGAGTTTTGGGCCGACAACTGTTTCGAGCTAAAATTTAGGGTTGAGCTGGCATTATTTCAGATTGGTGATGGCATATTCTCAATGGGTGTATCGATACCTTTCCAACAAGGTGCCCTGTGTCCAATTCCGACTCTGACTCACACGACAACCTTTTTGGGGCTAAGTCAACAACAAAGTCAAAGTCAAACTTTGACTTGCACAATTTTCAAGGAATATGAAAAAATAATTGGAAAAAATTATAAAAAATTTAGAAATTTTGGAAAATTAAGGAGAGGACACGAACTTCCTCATGCAATTTTGGGGAATTTGATTTTTTTTTTTTTTAAATTAAAAAATACAAAACCTCCCTTCTCTCCTCTCTCAAGTCATTTTGACATTTTGGCCAAGGGGAGAGGGAGCTCTACAACATGCTTCAATGGAAGAAGAAGGAAGACTCTTAGCAGCAAGTGCAGATCTGCATTTGGAAGCCAACCAACACCATGCAACAATCTTCATACATTGAGCCAAGTAAACCCCCGTCAGTCCCAATTCAAAAGGAAAAAAACTCGCTGGTTGTGGTGAAATTTTTGCATAGAAGAGTGTTATTTCTGCCTTTAGGATGATTGTCTCAGTGTTGGTTCAGATTTCAAGTTGATTGTTGGTTTAGATGTCATGTTTTTTGGTTTATGTTTGTTGTTTGGTGTATTCAATTAGTTTTATGTGTGCAAAAGATTCAAAAGGGAGGGGATTCAAGCCCCTCTCAGGCCCAAGCCTCCATGGCCCTTTAGATAATTAAATTTCTGAGTTGGGATGAAATTGTAGGCATGTGCATGGCCATTTGCAGGCCATGGGCTTTGAACCGCAACCCCCTCCCTTTTCCTTTGCTCAAGCTGAGAAAACCCCAGAAATCAAAACGGAGGGGAGGACGTTTGAACCCATGACCTCCCTCATCTAAAACTATAGTAAAAAACCCATTGTTTAAAAAATTAATTTTGGTGGTGGTTGCCCACCCGTCCACCACCCAGGCCCCACCACCACCTCCACCAATCCACGCTTGGCCTTCCTCTCCTCCCATCTCCCTCTACTCGTGGTCCCCACATTCCAACACCTTCCTTCCTACTCTCCACTAGCTTGAGCTCTCCCTCCTCTGCGCGCACAACTCCCACAAACCACCACCTCCTCCCAGCTCACGCGCAACACACCCATCCACCACCTCGGGCTCCCTCCATTCTTCCCCACTTGCGCGCTGCCCAGCTTCCACCACCATCTCCTTTCTCCATACTACCTCACCTCCACCCGCGCGCAGTCCTCTTCCTTTCCTCCTCCTCTTCCCCCCTATGCGTGCCCTCCTCTTCTCCTCGACCCCTGCTACCATATCCCCAAAACCCCAATCCACCACCTCCATGCTTGCGTGCTCACCATTCCTCCTTCCCATAACCCTCGACCCCTACCACCACTCCGCCCCTGCGCACCCACCCAACCCCTTTCCTCTCCTCCAAAACCCCTATGCCCAAACTGGCCCTCACGCCCTCCTCGACCCTTTCCCCTCCGCACATCTCCTCTCAACCTCCTCTCCAAGCATACCTCCACACTGCCTCCTCCCAAAACCTCCAACTCTTCCCTCCATGCCACCACCTTCTACCTCCTCCGCTCCTCCAAACCCACGGGCTGAGTTAGGTTTCGACCTGATCGTATGCACGACCAGGGGCGCCAGGTTAAGGGGGGATTAAATTTTAAATTTAAATTTATTTAGTATATTGTTTTTTTATTTTTATATATTATTAAAATTTGTTTTAAAA
>ML784697.1:308927-325189 GCA_009831015.1 Picea engelmannii | reverse complement strand
TATGTCGGGAACATATCGTGACCGTCAGATTTCCTAACTACAAATGCATACTAATGCATACTAAAGAAACACACTTTTACCTAACGACATATTAGACCAAGTAGATCTTAACTAACTCCTAAGTGTCTAAATATCCTAACAGTTTTAGATAGATTTCAAATTCAGTAACCAGGAGGCATGCTTGTGAAAGCAAGACGTGACCTTGCCACGTGGATGGCATGTTGTTTCATTTCAAGCAATTTCAATTTTGTAGGATACTAAGAGTCAAATCCAGGGAGTCTTCATCAGGATCCCCTCATAAGTTGTCTAGTTTTTATAAATTGAGTAGTCTTTCCTTAGTTCCAGACGGTCAAAGAGTTGATTAGCTTAGCTTGGTTGGAATACTACTCTGCTTGGGTAAGCTCAACTAAAACTCCCTTTAGGGGGGTCCTGGGCCTCTTCCTTTTCACATGTATCCTTCTTCCATCCAAGAAGTTTTAAGAGCTCGAAAGCGCTCGTGACGAGAAGTGGCTAATCCCTGCTTCTCTAAACTGCATGGGGCACTCTTCAACAGAACCACCGTGGTCTGCTAAGAATACTCTTCTTATGCTGGCTGGCACAATTTCGGGATGTGTTTGCCTGATCGGGATAACCTTCAAAATAGTTTGGTGTCCAAGGCATGTGTTAAAAAACTAAAAATTCACCAATAAAATACTTTTAAAGTCAACCTTTCATGAGTCCACCCTTCACCCACGAACCAAAAATTGAAGTTGTGAATACTTTCCCTTATCCCTTCAACAGTATCTCAACATTCTCTATTTTATTAAAAACCAAACATTTATATAGATGGAAATATTACAAAATCTATCAAGGTCCATTGTTTATCATTGATCACCAATGGTTTGGCTTATTGTTTTTCCATAATAACACTTATAATTACAGATTGGGGGAAACATGGGTGTTACATCAGGTACAACCAAGCTACCTTCAATCGACGCATTCATAAAGATCGTTGACTCTCATACAGAAAATTAGGGTTGTGACCTATGTGATTCGATTCTTGTGAAACAGAATGAGCGTATGAGCGGATGAATATATAGAAGTTGTTACTCGAATGAGGTAGATATCAACGAATGAGGTAGATACCAACGAAAGGATATTAGAGAATACCAATTTGAGAGGTATATTAGCAGCGTGAGTGGCAAATTAATAGCGAATGGTGCATCCATAGAGAATAAACTATGCAAGAAGGAAAATAGTGTGTCCAGACAGGCATGGGGAGAGTTGTGTCATGCATAATAGATTTTTGGGTTAGGGTTTCAGTCGTGAGTTGCATGAGAAAACCCTAAACTAGGACTGATATCTGAGCATCCTCAAAAGACTGCAAGACGCGAATAGACTGAGAGGAGACTAGAGAATTGATCAGATTGTAACTTAGAAGTATGGGCAAGCGGGAAAGAGGCCTTTTCTTCACTCCAGGGGAAAGGAAATGCCAAGAGAAATCATGGAGTTAGGCCAGGCTCTGGTACCACTATCAGGCCAAGAATGGCAGAAAAGATAAATCCACACCGATGTTCATTGCGTTAGCTTGTAGCTCAATAAATACAAAAATATGTGACCGTTGGTCTTCTCGAACGCACGACTCTTCCTATCACTTATGATTCTTCATATATACATTACAATTACAAGAAAACAATCCAAGGATTACGTGTCCAACACAATAGATTACAAAGTGAAAAGATAGAACTAGATCTTTCATCTATTTGCATCCTTCAAATACTACTTTCTCTACATCTAGGAAATAATAAGAAGAAGACTATGTTTATTCAATGTCGCAATAAAAATGACAACAAGAAGTTTATCCATTAAATCATACTTGTAAGATTGAGCACTTTGTGTAATGCCTAGTAAATTATTCTGAGTAATTATGACATCACGAATCCAAATAATATCAACATTATGTTATCTTATTATTCTAAAGTGTGTAAAGTTCACCTGCATTGTTATGCTTTTTAACTATACCATAATATGCTTTTGTCTATATTGTCGTGTCCCCACCGTGTGATTGTGCACCTCTTGAGGGCATGAAAAACCACGATGGTTCTCACTTGCCTGCTTGGAAACACCAAGGATACTTCGTTTGGACTATGCCTCTTCACCCATAGCATAACCATACTTTGTTCTAGGCTACGGGTGAGTGACACTACTACTCTAGTGCAACTCACTTGTATACTTAGACAATCTTGTTAACGACTTAACATTTAGTCATTTAAGCATACACCCATGAACAAAGAGAACACTTGCGAAACAAAGAAGAGATGCACAAATATAGTGTGGACGACACAAGATGTGCCTAACACCCAACTAAGTATTATTATTGCAAAACAATTACAATATGAGCACTTCCAGCTCGATTTACAACTTGAGCAGAGTTGCATGACTCACCTCACCTCACCAAGACTCATACATGGATTCATCACCCCAAGACTCATCTATCATAACAACTCTTGCAACTCTTGCAGTTCAAATTAGACATGCACTCACCACAGACTCACCATTTATTCTCTGTTGCAAGACTTCACACATACATGTGGTTTTGTCTCATAGCATGCGTCACTTATACCTGGAACAAGTCTTTCCCAACTCCAAATTCACCCTGCTTGTTGTTATACTCAACCCAAAGAAGGTCACCCCAACTTTGTCCACAAAATCTCCCCAAGGTAACATGAGTCCTCCAATGTGGAGAGACTTGTCCCCTTGAAGGCACTCACCCCTTCTTGTCCAAATTTTCCACAGAACCTCAAAGTTGATCTTGTCCTCTTCACTTGCTCTCTATGTTGATGGTTGTGTGTCTTGTGCTCTTATATGGATTCCAAATGTCACCTTCGTTAATCGTTGCATCCTTTGGGTGTGTCACACCCCTTCGTGGAACAACGTGCCCAAACGAACTGTTGCACTCCTTCACGGGTCCATGTGCCCAAACGAACATGTGCGCTCATCAACCTTTGCATCCCTTCGGACCAATGCGCCCCAACCTTGGGTGCGCTCCTCATGTCGACGCACCCCAACCTCTTTGGTGGAAAAATTCTCTTGGTCACTTCTTCCCCATGCTTCAAATCATGCTTGAGCAAGACCCTTGTTTGTACACACGCCCAAGGCGCCCACTTGCCCAACTAATGCGACTCTTGGGTGTCAGAGGAACCCCAAATTTTGTCTCCTCGAGGACTTGGGAAAGGGTGTTTGTATCCTTCTATATAAAGGCCTTATATGCTCCCCCACCTCAAGTCATTGTCGTGTCCGACAACATCCACAAAATCTACGATCTCCAAGTCTTTGCCCAAACTAGTGCCCACATCGCAACTAAGTCTACTAGAAACCCCAAGTTTCATGCCAACTAGAAACTAAAAATTCTAACAAAATAGAAACCCCAAGTTTCCCTACAATGTGGAAACCCCAAGTTTCCACAAACCAACCAAATTGTACAACACCCAACTCAACACGATCTGTTGCCTAAGTTGATACGATCGCTTCACCCAACTTTGTTGCACTATCTTGTTGCAATGTTGTTACCTTGTTGTTGTTCGATTCTGTTGTGCTTGTCACTGCTTGCTACAACTGACTAATACCCACTTCACTTCAAAATTTGCCTAAGCTTTGAACTCTTTGTGACTCACTACTGCGATCATACTACAACTCAAGTCCATGCCTCCCAGCACTGTTGACCCCCACGTCTTGAACTGGTTGGGTAACTAATCCAACCGTCATGCCCAATCCATGATCATTCACATCTCCATGTTCTCATACTGTTTTTTTGTCCGTAACTTCCATCACTCCACCCAACCTCAAAGATTTGGGGATTCCAGTTGGCACAAAACTTAGGGTTTCCAACAGATTTAGTTGCGATGGGGGAACGAGTTCGGGTAGAGACTTGGATATTGTAGAATTTGTGGATGTTTTTAGGGACAACAATGACTTGATGTGGGGGGGGGGGGGGGGNGATGTAAGGTCTTTGGCTAGAAGGGCATATACACCCTTTCCCAAGTCCTCAAGGAGATGAAATTTGGGGTTGCTCTGACACCCAAGAGTTGCACTAGTTGGGCAAGTGGGGACCTTGAGAATGCAAACACACTAAGGGCATTGACTAAGCATGAGGCGAAGCATGGGGAAGAAGCAACCAAGAGAAGGGGTGCAACAAATAGGTTGGGGTGTGTCAACATGAGGAGCGCACCCAAGGTACCCACTTTCACAACTAGTGTGACTCTTGGGTGTTGGAGAAACCCAAAATTTTGTCTCCTTGAGGACTTTGGCGAGGGTGTTTTTGCCCTTCTTGTCAAAGACCTTACATCCTCCCCCACCTCAAGTCATTTCCATCTCCGACAACATCCACAAAATATATGATCTCCAAGTCTCTGCCCGAACTCGTGCCCCCATCGCAATTACCTCCGTTGGAAACACCAAGTTTCGTGGCAACTGGAAACCCCGAATTCTACCAAAGTGGAAACCCCAAGTTTACCTACGAAGTGGAAACCCCAAATTTCCACAAACCAACAAAACTTTATTGCACCCAACCCTGCACAATCTTCTTCCTGAGTCAATACAGTTGCTTCACCCAACTCCAAGGATGAAACTCCCCTAAATTTGTTGCACTATCTCCTTGTAATGTTGTTTCCTTATTGTTGTTGTCACTACCTGCTACAATTGAATGCTACCCATTTCACTTCAAAATTTCTCCTAAGTGTTGAACTCCTCCTGACTCACTGTTATGATCATACTACAACTCAAGTCCATACCTCCGCGTACAGTCGACCCTCACGTCTCGAACTGGTTGGGTAGCTAATCCAACCATCATGCCCAATCTGTGAGCATGCACATCTCCATTTTCTCATAGCATTTTTTTGTATGTAACTTCCATCACTCTGCCAAAACTCAAAGAATAAAGGCAAGTTTCCACTTTTTCCTCACTACTGCCATGTCCAATATTCATCAAGGAGATCATATTCAATGTCCAAGTGTTGTGCTTCAAAACTTACTAGCACGTACGTACTATCGACCGACTTGTCATGCTATTGTTCTTGCCCAAGTCACGAACTAGTCGAATGGTTAGTTCAACGGTCACACTCCTTGAGTCTCCACATCATCACACATAAACTTGTCACTTCCTTTTGGAATTTGGTTTGTTCGCACACATCCTCGGATCAAGGCAAGGTCACCCCTCACCTTGCTACATTATGAAGTCACCCTAAAATAAATTCATCAGTGGCAACTTGACTCCATTTTCCACCTCATGGGATAGTTAGTCAATATTCTACACACTGTGTGCATTGCATCCAAGTCTACGGAGAGTCAAGGGAAATCACCGTCCATCTGCCCTTCCAGCTAACTCTACCCTTGTGACTCAAAATGCGATCAAGTCCACAAGTCTATCTTCCTTGATCAAATTCTCCCAATATTCATTTGTATCATTGGATATGAAATATCCTATCTACAACAAGAACTGCATGTCCATACTGTCTTTGTCTCACTGCTTCATCACCCAGTTATGTTGTTGCGTCCACCTCTCTATGTCTTGGAATATTTAGGTTTCACCCTCAACCATGCTACCCCAAAGAAAGAGAAACAACCATGCACAAGTAATCTATTCATGTTGCAGTATGCATCTCCTCAAAATCCTCCAAACCAAGGCAAGTCCTCAACTCACCTCCTTCTGTCGAGTCACCTCTACGCAACTCAACATCTGTTATGAGAGTAGCCAACGCACTCACACTCCTCAAACGTCCCAACAAACTGTCCAAAGTTATCCAAGTAGAATTAGTCACCTCAAAGAACTTCCATGCCTTAGGTACGTTCAGATCAATACTTATGAAAACCTCAACCAACGACCCTCTCGGTTCTCTGAGTCATCGCACAATCATCTGCAAGTCACCAAGGTAAACTCTGCCTAATCAAATGATCAAAGGCGAGTGAACCACCTAAGTCACTTGGTCTGCATTCTACCCATTCATGTTGACTTCCAAATATTCTTGGTTCACTTCTTTGTTGAGTCCATCCATCTCCTAGAACAAAATTTCCTTGCACCTCCTACACGCGTCCAAACTCAGGCACTGTCATCGCGACTGTCAAGTCATCGCATGACCCAACAAATCTAGCTAAGGTGCCAATGCACCAAGGTACCTCATCCAAGAGTTAGGAAACTCCTCAAGTCACCTCCACATCTGCATCCAAATATCAGGGCTCGTCCAAGTAGGTTACTTGAATCTCTCTACATATTCCCCTTAGTCAAGGCATCCCAACTGCTACATGACTTCTTCGAATATGCACCTCTTAAGTCACCCTCAAGTCTGTCGATTTTCACCGTGGTACCGAATTTCACTTGAACCACCAAGTCATTTGAGTTCCTTCAAATAACTCATCACAACACTTAGGAAATGCAAGAACTCAAAACTAACCATACCTTTCTAACGACATTCTTGGTTGCACCCATGGTTTTGTCCTAGACCTTCACTTGCCCAAGCCACTGAATCTTCGCATGAACTCCACTTAATCACCATGCATAGCTCCACAAACTTGAATAACACCTTAGTTGCGATACAAGGATGAGTCCATTTGTTCACTTCAAAAATACTTCTAAGTCCCAAACTTTTCATGCAACCGACCAAACTCATTTCCAATGTCCTGCCATCTTCACACTTGAACTACTTCCACTTCAAGGCACCATGCACACATTGCCTAGCTACCAAATCAAATTATTTTTAATTGACTTGTGTAACTCGATGAAGAGCTACCTCATCCGAAGGCTACGATCGACCCACTTGTCCAACAACCCAGCTCAACTAAACTATGATTATCGACGATGCACATCATGAAGATGTCATGATGAAAATGTGCCCAACCAATTGCCTTGCAAAGAATCTACTCTAGGTCACATAAAGTCGTCCAACTCACCTAAGTGCTTCAACTCGTTGCAACACATAACTTCTCCCCTTCATGATCACTTATGTAGTTAGATCTGCGACAAGTCCTATGTTCATGATATAACTTGCCCAAGTGCTCAGATCACCCATGAATTCTACGTCTGGTATTCTCAAGGTGTGCGCATAGGTATGGCACTTACTTCTATTGAAAATAAATCCAACCAAGTATGCTTACAAATTGTCTCTACGATCAACTCCGTGACAAGTTTTGCAATGAGTTATGCGATCACCCACTCTGTCCAAGTGCTTCATTTCACCACAAACTTTGTTCTCGATCTATACAAGGTGTGCACCCAGATCAACCCTCCACCGCACCGTCAACCAAAACCTCTGTCATAAGTCTGATGCAAAGTCTTTGCGATGAACTAGTTCACTCCATCGAACTATTCACCAAGTTCACGAACGTTCCCACTTAACTATATCCACAACAAATTATCTTCTTGTTGCGCTCTATCACCACTATCACCACCACAGTAATAGAGTGTTCTTCAAGCTATGATACCACATGTCATGTCCCCACAATGTGTCTACCCGAATCTTGCAATCATCCACCTCTTGAGGGTATGCAACACTGCAACAATTCTCACTTGGATGCTTAGAAACACCAAGGATACTTCATCTGGACTACGCCTATTCACCTAAATCATGCCCATACTTTGTTCTAGGCTATGAGTGAGTCACACTCTTACTCTAGTATGACTCACTTGTATACTCAGACAATCTTGTTAACAACTTAAAACTTAGTCATTTAAGCATACATCCATGAACAAAGAGAACACTTATGAAACAAACAAGAGACACACATATATAGTGTGGGCGACACAAGACATGCCTAACACCCAACTAAGTCTTGTTATTGTGAAACAATTACAATATGAGCACTATTGGCTCGGTTTACAACTTGGGAAGAGTCGCATGACTCGCCTCACCTCACCAAGACAATCATACACAGATTTGTCACCCCAAGACTCGTCCATCGTAACAAATTTTGCAACTTTTGCGATACACCTCAAACTTGCACCCACCACAGACTCGTTATTTCTTCTTTGTCGTAAGATTTCACACAAACCTGTGGTTCTGTCTCATAGCATGCCTCACCCAGACTTGCGACAAAACTTCCCCAACTCCAAATTGTCCCTGCCTATTGATATACTCAACCCAAAGAAGGTTGCCCCAACTATGTCCACAGAATCACCTCAAGGCAACACAAGTCCTCCCTTGTGGAGCGACTTGGCCCCTTGAGGGAGCTTACCCCTTCTTGTCCAAATTTGTCCCAGAACCTTGGAGTTGATATTGTCCTTTTCACTTGCTCTCTGTGTTCTTGGTTGTGAGCCTTGCGCTCTTGTATGGACTCCAAATGTCACCTTCACGAGCCATCACATCCTTTGGGTGTCTTACGCCCCTTCGCAGACCAATGCGCCCAAACGAAATGTCGCACCCATTCGCGAACCCATCTGCTTGTCAACCTTCGTGTCCCTTGGGACCGTCACACCCCAATCTTGGGTTCGCTCCTCATGTCGATGTGTCCCAACCTCTTTGGTGTGGCCCTTCTCTTGGTCATTTCTACCCCATGCTTGGGCAAGCCCCTTAGTGTTTTCGCGTGCCCAAGGTGCCCACTTGCCTAACTAGTGCAACTCTTGGGTGTAAGAGCAACCCCAAATTCTGTCTCCTTGAGGACTTGGGCAAGGGTGTTCGCGCCCTTATAGCCAAAAACCTTACATATACAAATAATAAATTTAGATTTTCTTATGCCTCTTATGGTTCTCTTTTATACTTGGTGTGTTCTTGTTTCTATGATGCTTTCATTGACTATGGTTTCTCTATACAAAATGTAAGAATGTAAAGAGCACATTGGTTCATTTTAGTGTGTTAAGAGATAGTTTCATTTTATTATTGTAGTATTGTGAGGGATGTAATCTCTTCTCAATAATGTTTGGGTATATATGGAATGCAAAAAAAGAATACATCTCTTCCAAACAATCTCTTAAATCATGAAATGAAACCATACAAAATATGCATAAGGCTTTTATTCCTTTCTCTTAAATCATGAAATGAAACCATACAAAACATGCATAAGGCTTTTATCCCTTTGGCTTTGCAACTTTTACATGTGATAAAAACTCTCCCTATTAAATCGTTTTCTTTATTAGTCTTGGCCAAAGCAGGGAATATAGCTATCGATTTTCGGTCAAATTGAATTGACTTATCAGTTTTATTGGCAAATGTTTGTAAAGTTTCTTAAAGTTTTAGAATTTTTAATTATTAAAATGATTTTTTTTAAACAAATATATATTTATAATTTTGATATTGCGTAATTCTGAGTTTTTGATTGGCTAAGAACACATAAGGGACTAATAAGCCCAGGTTGGAGGTGACTATTATAAAAAGATAATTAATTAAAATTTTAAAAAATCGGAAAAATGCCATGTGTAGCTTTGCATTAATAGTTCATTGACTAAGTATTGTTTCTCTTATAGAAGAGAGTCATGGTCATTAAATTAGATATCAATAACATTGGTTTCATTAATAGCTACGTCACCATTACTTTCAATGAAAATGCCTGTTGTTCCTATTCCGTATTTTTTCGATCTTTCCCCATCGCCTCTACAAGAGGCTATAGTTATCAAAGCCATGGGGAGCTCTGGATGGATTTGAGATTGTGTGTGATTTGTAAGTGTTGCTTGCTTTGTTCTAAGAGCAATCTTAAGGTGTATCTATTACTTGTCTACATGTCTACATTTTAGGCGTTTGAATATAATGCTCTGCTTTATTTTGAAACCCCACACAAATATCCATTTTTGGAGTTGCAGACATAGTTCTGCGAACACTGTTCATGGCGAGGTTGGAGTTGCAGAGAAAATGGATTATTTTAGATACTTAGAAGGCATGTTTTGTTATCGTCCCCTTGCATTTTAATCAATTTGGATTATCTTGATTTTGAATGAACACTATGTGCGAAAATGATGTGGTATTTTGAGGGATTTAGAAAGGCTGGGGAAGCATTATGAAACAATATTGTATGGAATATGTGGTTACATGTCTATAAAATCGTGTGGGAAAGGGTCATTCTATTTCATCCTGAGCTTTATTTTCTTATTATTTTACGCACGTTAAATTACTTACCTAGCACTTTGCATGTAGGCCAAAGCCAAGGAAGAAAAATGCCTAATTCTGGCAAGCATCGACTATGGGACATGCTCTCTGATGAATTCGTGTGTGAGCTTGCACAGGAAAAAATCTCTATCGGGTCGACCACACATAAGGGACAACTCTGAGTTCACCTCGTCACCCACTTTCTCGTGCCACTAAAAATAGTCGTTTAGCCAAGACGGTAGGCGCTATAATAAAGGAGGGGACCTCCGACACTAGGTTAATTCTCATTTCCGCAAATCTGAAGAAAGTAAGAGAAAGAAGAACAAAGTGGAAGTGTTTGATTATGGCAAGTGTCTAATTGTATACCAAACATTACCCGAGGAGTTAAAACGGATAATAAAAATGAGCCAATATCCTGCATAACTACTTACAGAACAAGGCAATCAAACTCACCGAACAATCCTGCGATAACGTTGAGATGAGTTGGAGCCTGGCCACCAGAAAGCACAACACCAATGTTCATTTTCATATTTGATTTTAATGTTGTTTAATTTCTTGGCACCAGATGGACTGATGGTTGTTCGTAAAGTTGCAAAAATAGCTTAGTTATCTCCTCTGCACATATATGAAAAAAGAGAGAGATATAGAGCGAGTGAGGGTATGCACAAATTTACCAGAAATCTCGTTCAAGACAATTGAAATTCCTACAAACGTAAACAACAAATCGTAAATGACAGTTTACATTGTCGAAAATTGTAGCAACAAATGACAGTTTACATCGCGGAAAATTTTAGTAGCATCCATATTTGAAAAGGAAAAATGAAAACCCGGACTGCCAGCAACGATAACAAGAGGTCCACTAATGAGCTTAAATGGGGTCTCTAACAGGCTAGGCAGGGGGAGCTAATGACCCAGACGGCTCGATTGCAACTCACTGTAGACAGAAATGTCCCTCGTTAGAGTTGCTTGCTTTTGTGCAGAAACATCGTCGTTGGGCACATATTCCTTCATTCTTTTTAGAAAAATATATCTTGTTGGGATCAATCATCACAAATGTGAAATGTCGTTGATTGTTAAGCGACAGATTCTATGAAATCAAGGAACCCAAGGAAAATTATAGCTCTCAAAAACCTTTGGAATGGTGCAAAGGTAGGCATGATTTTGTTGTGGATACAATGTAGACATGAACGAAGAAAAAATATCTTCCTAGGAATAGACCCCACGCACAGAGCACGATGCATGGAAACCTTTGCAGCTAACAAATCAATGATGCAACGACTTTCCATGAGCCAATCATCATTGATCCCCAAATCGATGGTTGGTGGAGAAATTGGTAGAATAAGAATCAGGGACTCCAAACAATTTTTAGAACCTGTGGCCAATTTGCAAATTTGTAGGCTCTGACATATGCTCTTAATCCAATTTTTTAGTTGGTGATCCTTTGACATCAATTAGGAAAGCCATCAACAAATTTTGGAAGCCTCAAAGCTATGGTTTGACACGTGAACATATGTTATATACGTGGAGAGATGTCAAGAAACACGCCTTCTCCAATGGTGGTGTCTAGGAGCATTTAAACGTTGCATCATCTCAACAGTCAAGCATCCGGTTACAACAAGTGTAATGTGGTTTTTTGCTTTCTATATTTACATAGATTGAACGCTCTTGTCCTTGTGTGATCATTTTCCATTTCTTAGAACCGTCTGATTTATCTAATTTCCTAGTTGAAAGAACAAATGTTAGAGATAATAAATAGTTTTAATGTAAATATTGCTCTTCCTAAACTATAATTGGGTGATGGACAAAACATCCAAGACCAAATTAATGTTTATGGACAATGATCGAACGAAAAAATTATACGATGCAGTGCAAGTATTTGTTTATGAAGAATTGGAGAGATTTCTTTTCCACATGTCGATGAAGTTAGGTCGACCTCAAATGTTAATAATGTGATGATCTATGTATATTTGCCACGAATCCACATGTTACGAGGGAATACTAGAAATTAATCTTCATGACCTTAAACTATGAAATTATACTAAATGTGCACTTATATTTCGCGTGCCCAAGGTGTGCACCCAGATCAACCTTCCACTACACCGTCAAACAGAGCCTCTATCGTAAGTCTGATGCAAAGTCTTTGCGATGAACCAGTTCGCTCCACCGAATTATTCACCAAGTTTGCGAACGTTCCCACTGAACTATATCCACAACAATTTGTCTTCTTGTTGCGCTCTATCACCACTGTCACCACCACAATAATAGAGTATGCTTCAAGCTTTGATACCACTTGTCACGTCCCCATAATGTGTCTGCCCGAATCTTGCAATCATCCACCTCTTGAGGGCACGCGACACTGCAACAATTCTCACTTGGCTGCTTGGAAACAACAAGGATACTTCATTTGGACTACGCCTCTTCACCTAGATCATACCCATACTATGTTCTAGGCTACAGGTGATTCACACTCCTACTCTAGTACGACTCACTTGTATACTCATACAATCTTGTTAACTACTTAAAACTTAGTCATTTAAGCATACATCCATGAACAAAGATAACACTTACGAAACAAAAAAGAGACAGACATATAATGTGGGCGACACAAGACGTGCCTAACACCCAACTAAGTCTTGTTATTGTGAAACAATTACAATATGAGCACTAGTCGCTCAATTTACCACTTGGGAATAGTCACAAGACTCGCCTGACCTCACCAAGACACTCATACAAATATTTGTCACCCCAAGACTCGTCCATCGTAACAACTTTTGAAACTCCTGCGATACGCCTCAGACTTTCACCCACCACAGACTCATTATTTCTTCTCTATCGTAAGACTTCACACAAACCTGTGGTTTTGTCTCATAGCATGCCTCACCTAGACCTGCGACAAGACTTCCCCAACTCCAAATTTTCCCTTCCTATTACTAGACTCAACCCAAAGAAAGTTGCCCCAACTCTTTCCACATAATCACCTCAAGGCAACACAAGTACTCCCATGTGGAGCGACTTGGCCCCTTGAGGGAGCTCGCCCCTACTTTTCCAAATCTATCGCAGAACCTTAGAGTTGTTCTTGTCCTATTCACTTGCTCCCCGTGTTCTTGGTTGTGTGTCTTTTGCTCTTATATGGACTCCAAATGTCACCTTCACAAACCATCACATCCTTTGGGTGTGTTGCGCCCCTTTGCAAACCAATGTGCCCAAACGAACTGTCTCACCCCTTCGTGAACCCATGTGCTTGTCAACCTTCATGTCCCTTGGGACCATCACACCCCAACCTTGGGTGCACTCCTCATGTCGATGCGCCCCAACCTCTTTTGTGTGCCCCTTCTCTTGGTCACTTCTGCCCCATGCTTGGGGAAGCCCCTTAGTGTTTTCACGTTCCCAAGGTGTCCACTTTCCCAACTAGTGCAACTCTTGGGTGTCAGAGCAACCCCAAATTATGTCTCCTTGAGGACTTGGGCGAGGATGTCTGCGCCCTTCTAGCCGAAAACCTTACATATGCAAATAATAAATTTAGATTTGCTTATGCCTCATATGGTTCTCTTTTATACTTGGTGTGTTCTTGTTTCTATGATGCTTTCATTGACTATGGTTTCTCTATACAAAATGTAAGAATGTAAAGAGCACATTGGTTCATTTTAGTGTATTAAGAAATTGTTTCATTTTATTATTGTAGTATTTTAAGGGATGTAATCTTTTCTCAAGAATGTTTGGGTATATATGGAATGCAATAAAAGAATACATCTCTTCCAAACAATCTCTTAAATCATGAAATGAAACCATACAAAACATGCATAAGGCTTTTATCCCTTTGGCTTTGCAACTTTTACTTAGATCTACAACTTTTACATGTGATAACAAGTCTCCCTATTAAATCATTTTCTTTATTATTAGTCCCTGCCAAAGCAGGGAATATAGCGATCCATTTTAGGTCAAATTGAGTTGACATATCAATTTTATTGGCAATTTTTTGTAAAGTTTCTTAAAGTTTTATAAATTTTAAATATTAAAATGATTTTATTTAAAAACAAATATATATTTAGAGTTTTGATATTGCGAAATTATGAGTTTTTGATTGGCTAAGAAAATTGATGAGAGTAATAATCCCTGGTTGGAGGTGACTATTATAAAAAGATAATTAATTAAAATTTAAAAAAATGGGAAAAATGCCATGTGTAGCTTTGCATTAATAGTTCATTGACTAAGTAATGTTTCTTTTCTGGAAGAGAATCGTGGTCATGAAATTATATATCAATAACGTTGGTTGCAATAATAGCTACATCACCATTGTTTTAAATGAAAATGTGAGTTGTTCCTATTCCGTATTTTTTCCATCTTTCCCCATTGCTTGTACAAGAGGCTATAGTTATCAAAGCCATGGAGAGCTCTAGATGGCTTTGAGATTGTCTGAGATTTGTAGGTGTTGCTTGCTTTGTTCTGAGAGCAATATTAAGGCGTATCTATTATGTGTCTACATGTCTACATTTTAGGCATTCGAATATAATGCTCTACTTTATTTTGAAACCCCACACAAATATCCAATTTTGGAGTTGCAAAACATAGCTTTGCGAGCACTGTTCATAGCGAGGATGGAGTTTCAAAGAAAATGGATTCTTTTCGATACAGATAAGGCATGTTTTGTAACCCCCCCTTGGATTTTAATCAATTTGGATTATATTGATTTTGAATGAACACTATGTGCGAAAATAATGTGGTATTTTGAGGGATATAGAAAGGACGGGGAAGCATTATGAAACAGACTTGTAGTGAATCTGTGGTTACATGTTTCTCAAATCGTCGTGTGGGAAAGGGTCATTCTATTTCATCCATACCTTTCTTTTATTATTATTGTACATGCGTTAAATTACTTACCTAACACTTTGCATGTAGGCCAAAGCCAAGGAAGAAGAATTCCTAATTCTGGCAAGCATCGAGTATGGGACATGCTCTCTAACGAATTTGTGTGAGAATATTGATATCAAATCTCATAAGTTTGAAAAAACTTTTACCATGATATTAAGTACCATTAAATCTAGTGTGAGATATTAATGTCAAATCTCAAAAAGTTGAAAAAGATCATACCATTTAATATCAAGTACTAGTAGATCTAGTGTGGGATATAAAGCATATCACTTAAGTGTCATCCTTTCCTCTTGCTTAATGTATCATGATCATAAAGCAATCCCACTTCTACTCTCTTTATTCAAAGTTTCAAAGTTTCCTTGAAGTCCTTGAGACTTCATGTTGTCTTTTTTTAATTTTTTCATTCAAAATCTCCTTGAGTGTTTCAAGGTTCACTTCGGTATATATTATTATAATTTTCTACACTATCAATCATTATTATGGTTTTATGAACTATCCATATCCATTATTATCATCAATCATTATTATGGTTTTATGAACTATCCATATCCATTATTATCATGGTTTGATGAACTATCTAAATGTGTGAATTTTTTTAACTATTCATATCAATTATTAGCATGGTTTGATGAACTATTTAAATGTGTGAAGAGTAAAGGCAAATAGTGTAAATAGAGAAGGCAAATTGATAATCATGATTTGAAGAGCTAGCAAATTGGTATAATAGAGTAGGAAAATTGATATAAACAGAGAGGAATAACATTATAACCTATGCTATTTTTATGGTTTAAATACTTTTTTTTATGTGTACTTCTTATTGTGTGTAAATATTTTAGGCGGGATATGACTGAAACACCTCGAATAAGAAAAGAAATTTCGACAAATGTGTGGATATGGATATTTTGGATCATGATATATTTTGCATTTGTGCTTATCAAGTTGGGAAAAAAAACCAAGTTCGTGATATATATCTTAGACAGTTTGTGAAGTTAACGAAAATTGACTTGACTTAGGACTTGGTTCCAGGCATAGTATCTATGAAGCCAAACACAATTCTAAGAAACATAATACTGATATAATAAATAATAATGAGTAATGTCAGGGAATCAAATGATTAACCTATTAGTTTAGTGATTCACAAAATATTGTATTTGATCTTCTTAAATTTATTTTCATATTATCAAAGAGATGATGTTATTAAGATGTGAACTTTAACAAAATACTTCTCTCATTATTTTAATAAAAAAATTAATTAATATTATAATTTTCTTTCAAAATATTTTATTTACTTAATATTGAATTTTATGTTTCTTTAAGATAACAAAATCTATTATTATAATCAAACAAAAA
>ML784697.1:278244-294915 GCA_009831015.1 Picea engelmannii | reverse complement strand
TATTACATTTGCTTGTAATGTCAATTGTAATGGCAACCTTATTTCCTTATTCTATCAAGCCAACATTATAAGTTTGTTCTCTCTTATGTGTTTTATGACTTTAATGCTATGCTCCTTATTCAACAAGAAGATGATGGTTCCCTTGTTATCAATGATGTCCAAATGATAAATTTGTAGATGGTGAGGTTATTTGGCTATTTACTTCCAATTTGTATCCCAATTAGTTGCTCTTATTTCACAACGTTGCCACTGTGTCTACTTGACACCCTACATGTCGAATAAGCACTAAGGATGAGCTAGTGATTAGCAATGATACAACCTAAGCAAAGCTAGAACAGAGAGATGAACATTCTCAAGACAACCTACCATAACATAAACAAAATAAACTTTCAAAGATGGACATCACCCACGAGGATGTGAGGTGAGTAATGAGTAGCGGCAAGTGGGTCAAGTGGTACAAGCATATGGTAAGGGACATTTTTGCCATGAGTAAGCACCTATAAACCACAACTCTCTTTTTCAAAATCTTCTTGTGTATCTTAGCACCCAAAAGAAACCTAATAAGGACAAAATCAACAAAGGGGGAAAGCACCAAAGGGTTTTAAAACATAATATCGATGTTTGTGCTCCCTACTACAATTTTATCAATTTCTAAAATTGTTGATACTTTGTCACTCTAACACACTTTTTAATACTTTGTGGAATTGTTTTAAATACTTTGTACATTATGTTGTTATAGTGTTTATTATATGGAGATACAACTTAGATAATTTCTTGACTAAATAACCATGAAACTTGGAACTTGACATTTTAGAGTAGACTAAAAATAGATAGGTTTATATTGGATCTATATGCAGGACTTCATGCAAATCCCATGCAAAAAGGCCAAGCCAAATCTAAGTGAGCCAGGGATGTTGTGGACTTTGATATGTTCATCGTAGTTAGACTGCCTCATATTTCACTAATATTCTCAAATGAAAATACTCTTCGAGATATAAGGAACAAGTTGGGGTTGTTTATTGACTACACAAAACCAAAAGGAAATTTACACTCCTATGCATTAATATGTGTGGAAGTGGATCTGGAGAAGGGCCTCCCAAAGGCAATATAAATTCATACCAGAAGATGAAGCCATCTACAAGCCCTATACCATGAGCATATTATGTTCAAATGCAATTCTTATCATGAACATGCACATTTCACCAAGAATGTCCAAAGACCCAAGAAAACAAGTCTTCCTCGAAGCAAAATATGAATCCCACCAGCAATCAAGTGCATAACCCTTTTAAACCAATCTCTAATAAGCACAGAAAGCAGTACCCCAAGAGGACACAACAATCAACTTAATCTTGGATAAATATACCCATTATGAACAATAATGTATTTGAGGTCCTTGAAGTCATAAAGGAAGTGGAAAAGAATAACACAAAGGTAGAACCATTTAAGGTTCCATCAAAGCCTAAGGATGGAGTAGTAACACTCAACGCCCCAATGGAACCAACAAAAATTGTATCAAAGGCTACAAAAGAGGATCTAGTCTAAGGAATAATCAAGGAACACGAAAAGACTCCAAGCGAGGCAAGTAGGGAACTCCTTTCTACCCAATAAGGATAGAATATGAGAAATCATATGAGCAAAAAGAGGAAGCAATGGAGGAATTAGAGGAAGCATAGGAGGATGCAAAGATGGAAGAGGAGGAAGTACGAGAATAATACCCTCCTACTAATTCATCAGTGTGGCATGTGCATCTGTATGGGACTTCGAAATCACTATATTTCATCAACACCGTGAAGAAAGGCCCTCACCCCTCCCCTCCTCTCATAGGGAGAAGGAAATAAATGCGAGAATAGAGAGAAAAAGAGGAAAAAATAAATATTTTCTTAGGCTATCATTTAGCCCTGGAGTCGTTGTTGGGGTAACTATCCAAAAACAATAATTATGTATTATTTGTGCATCCTTTTATGTAAGCAATTTGTAAGAATTCATTCTTGTACTTAGGAATATGCAAGAACAAGTGCATGCAAGAAAAATCATTGGCTTCTCTCCTCTCAACACTTCAATGGGAGGATGAAAGACGTGCAAGTGAAAAAAGATAACCATGTCTCTTACATGCAATACAATATGTCAAGCCAAGAATGGCAGAAAATATAACTCCACACCGATGTTCATTGTGTTAGCTTGTAGCTCAATAAACACAAAAATATGTGACCGTTGGTCTTCTCCAATGCACGACTCTTCATATGTACATTATAGTTACATGAACACAATCCAAGGATTATGTGTCCAACATTCCCCCCCCTTAATCCGAAGGGGTGTGTGTAATTCCAAGCATCATTATGAACTTCTCAATTTTTTCTCTTCCAAGCGCTTTGGTGAAGATGTCTGTAATTTGCTCATTTGTGGAACATTGTCTTCAGTGAATAGTCTTAGCCTCTACATGATATCGAATCAAGTGATACTTTGTGTTGATGTGCCTGGTTTGGTAGGGGTTTTAGCATTAGCGGATTCTTGGCCAACTTTGTGTTGATCGCAATCAAGTTCAGGTGATACTTTGTGTTGATCGCGATCATGGAATCTGGGATTCTTGGCCAACTTGATTGCAGAAGTATTGTCAACTAGAAGAGGAGTGGAATTCACTTGTTTCTCCTACAAATATTCGAGTATTTTCCTGAGCCACACAATCTCCTTCATCGCTTCTGCAGTTGCCACGTATTTTGTCTATGTTGTGGAATCTGTTGGGACTCATTGTTTGTGTGATCTCTTGGAGACAACTGCAGATCCAAGATTCGTGAGATAACTTGAAGTTGATATTCCATTTTCCTTATCTCTGTCAAAGTTTGAATCAGAATATCCGATCAGGTTGAAGTCATCCACCTTAGTGTACCTGAGTCCAAAATCTTGAGTTCCTTTCAAGTGTTTCAAAACTCGTTTTGTAGATGACCAATGCCCTTCACAAGGTTTTTGCATTAACCTGGAGAGAATCCCAACAACAAATGAAAGGTCTGGTTTGGTGGTAGTAAGATAGACAAGACTTCCCACAAGTTATGTATACTTGGTTGCATCCTCAAATCCATTCCCTTCTTTTGATGTGAGTTTCAAATTATGTTCAATTGGAGTAGAAACAGGATTGCACTCAACCATGACAAACTTGTTCAATAGTTCTCCAAAGTACTTCTTCTGGGAGACTTTGGATTTTGTATCACTTCAATGCCCAAATAGTAGTGAAGAAGTCCCAAATTTGTCATCTCGAAGCCTTTCTTCAACTCTTTTTTTATGGATGAAATGTGGTTCTCGTTGTTCCCTGTTATGAACAAATCATCTACATATGCTACAAGATACACAACAATTTTTCCAACTTTCTTGACAAACAAAGTTGCATCATCAAGATTGAAATGCTTGAAATTTAATTTCAGAAGATGCTCAGATAACTTTTCATACAATGCTCGCGATGCTTGTTTCAAGCCATATAAGGATTTGATGAGCTTACATACCTTATGTGTTGAATTTTCAATAGGTAAGGTTAAGCATGAAGTTCATTCCATTTTTAGCATTTAACTTAAACCATAACCTATTATGTTGCAGCAACCAAGATCACAAGAAGAAACACCATGCACAAGAACACAAGAAGTATCCTGGGAAACCCTTCTCAACAAGGGAAGAAAACCCAGCCAAATCCTTTGCTATATTCTTCAAGAGAAATACCTTCACCACCAAGAAAACCTAGCACACAAGAGGGTGCTTGCAAACCCTAGAAGACTAGTGCCCAAGAGAGGTGCGCACTTTTCCCAAGAATATGTACTTGCTGAAATTTCCAAACACACAGAAAATATATGATTCCTCAATGGGGAATTTACCTTTACTTATATTAGACTTTACCTGTCAACAAAGTGTTTATTGGCACAACAGGGCCGACCTCTCTATCTCGTAATATAATTAATATTAACCAGATTAATTATCTTTTAAATTAATTATCAATTACATTAAGGTGGGGCCGACATGTACCCTTTACATTACAATTAGGGTTACATGCAGGTCTGACTCTTGAACAATATAACAAGGGATCTCGTACACCCACTAGTGCTTAGCCACTAGGGGAAAATCCATAGGGATGTCCTATCTCTGGCTCACTGCATTACACAGAAGAACCACTCTCACTAGTGCTCAACCACTAGGATCATGTTCACATGTGCTCGTCCACTCAACATATCTTCTTTCCCACTGCATTACACATGAGAGTCATCTGGAGTTCATCATCAACTCTCTGCTAAGAGGAGGCTAATACATCATCTTCATCTCTGCCTCATGACGATGCACCCAACTCTTTAGGAATTCACACGTTCACCTTGTGCTCAGCCACATGCACGTCCAACTCTGCAGATCTCCTTTCTCACTATGTTACACAGGAGAATCATCTAGAGTTCTCCTCGACTCTTTCTAAGGAGGAGGCCATTTCTACATTCCAACTCTGTCTTAGATAGGAACCACACACCCCTCTCAGGGGCTCTCTCTTAGGTTTGTGTCCTGGAGAGTGTCTCACGTTGTTGCAATCATCAACACTCCCTCTCAGCTAGGGAGGCATTCTTCATCATGCCAAGTCTCACACAGATGTACTTTGAACTTTGTCTTGGTTGTAGTCATCAACACTCCCTCTCAACTAGGGAGGTATTCTTCACCAAGCTAATTTGGTGAAGATATATGTGATCTTCTCATGTGTAGGAAGGTACTGCATGTGTACTATTTTCCGTTGCATCATGTCTCTGATATATTTTATCTCAACGTGTTTCAATCTATCATGAAACACTAGGTTCTCAAGGAGCTTTACACACAGCTCTGGTTATCATCATAGAATCCATCTCATGATCAAGTAAATATGTCAGAATCTTGTGAAGTCACATTGCTTCGCACACTCGATTCTAAATACTTTGCTTATGTGGTACTCAAGGCCACAGTGTTTGTTTCTTGCTGCATCAGGAAACCATGGCAAACTTCACGATAATACAACAATCGGATGTGTTCTTCCGATCCATTATATTCTCTGCTCAATTTGTATAGGAATATCCCTGCAAACTCAATTTCACACTTAGAGGCATATCTCAAGCCATATATAACTATGCCTCGAGTATATCTCAATACATGCTTTACTGTTATCTAGTGAGTCTGTCTTGGTTGGCTCATGGATTGACTAAACATATTCATTGCATAGCATGAATAAGGTCTGGTGTTTATCGAGATACATCAATGATCCGATTAGTTGTGGATAAATCTTGTCTGAATTATCATCATTCATTTTCTTGAAATCCATCACAGTGTTTTTGCATTCTGTCATACTAAGCTTCTTTAATATTCTCATTCTATATTTTCCTTGGCTTAGGAAAATCTCATTGGTTCTTTGTCATTCTTCCAAGAAGTAGTGCATCATACTCAGATCCTTCGTATCGAAATCAAAAGTCAAGGCTTACTTGTATTCATCAACAAGGCTTTCTGAATAAGTCATCAAAACCAGGCCCTCGTCACTAACACCTGTAATAATATAGGTTTGGATCAACAACACTCTTGCTGAAACCCAAACTCATCAAGAATCCATCCATCTGATATAGTTTTCAACTCATGGATGGTAGTACAGATGGAAGTGTATCGGGCTTACTAGATCAAGTGTCTCATCATAGACAACTCCCTCTGATTGTGAGAATCCTCTGGCTATAGATCTGGCTTTGTATTTCTTGACACTTCCATCAATTGGATGCTTTCTCTTATGGATCCACTTGGAAGTTACCACAAACTTCCCTTCTGGTCTCTTTGAATAATATATGTATCCGTCATTCTTTAAGTTCTTTTGTTATGGCATCTTTCCATACCTGTTTTTCTTGTTGCTTCTTCAAGACAAGGTAGTTCATAATCAATGAAGTGGCTCATGACTAAAGGATTGCTTTGAAAAACGTTTTTGCTTTCTCAAGGTGTCCCATGAGGGACTTGCATGTTTCTATGCCTTCTAGCTGAGTTTTGTTGACCCTAAGCATGCCTTTTATGCCCTGCTGTAATATCTCTGGTCATATCAATTGGAGTAGTTGAATTTGCTGGAATATTGTTTGTCTTCCTTTGAACTGCCGAAGGTCTTATCTCTTTCTTCTTTTTATTTTGTTTTGACTCCCTCCGAGTCAAGTAACTCTCTCTGAAGTCTAAAGGAAGGGAATCTTCTTTTATTGCTTATTAGATCCTTTTATGTCTTTTTGACCAGCATAGTGATCAATCAAATAAGGTTTGGAATCTCATACCAGGGATAATGGTCCAAGTCTTGAGTACTCCCATACTGGGGATAATACCCTTCATTTATTGAAAATGCAATCAACTATAAATTTAGAGATCAAATGATTTACTTGGCTTTGTAGTCATGTTTAGTTCTGAGTTTGTTTTTAGAGGAAGTAATTATCCTCTCTCTTATCTTCATTCTTTTGAGGTGGATCTGGATCAATTTCAACGGTAGAAGCATAATGTCGTCCCTTCTTCCTGGTTGGACAATTTATTGCATAGTGCCCATATTTGTCACATTTGAAGCACCGAATTTATGAAACATCTCTTTTCTGAATTTGACATGGGTTTGATGAAGACTTCTCATCTCTGAATGTTTGTCTGAAGTTTATTTTGAATCTTCCTCCTTTCTTTGTATGAACTGCAAGAGCATGATTTTCATCAGGGGAGTCTTCCACTCCTCTATTTCTAAGTCTAAGTTCTTCTTGAGTATAGTTTGTCCCCAGACAATCAAAGGATGGTAGACTTTATCTTCCATTGATACTTTGAAGAAAAGGCTCCTAATGTTTTGGAAGGTTGTTGAAAGTGGATAAGACCAGTTCTCTGTCGGACATGATTTCTCTAATGGCTTCTAGTTGTTCTTTAATCTTTGATGTCTTCATAAAGAAGGTAGCAATTGTATCACATTTTGTCATCTTGGTACTTCGAAGTTGGCTCTTCAAGGTAAGAGATCTGAGGGTGTTGTCACTTTCAAACATTTCTTTCAAGGCTTCATACATTTCATAAGTTGTATTTAGGTTGGAAATATGAGGTAAGAGATGATCACTTACTGAGTAGATGATTATTTTTCTTGCTTTGACATCTTCTTTCTTTCTTATCTTCTTCTCTACATCGGTAGCTATATATGGTAAAGTTTTAGTTACTACATCCAAAAGGTCATCTTCTTCAAGGGTGACCTGAAGCCTTGATTTCCAGGAGCTGAATTTGCTTGCTCCATCAAGCCTATCTTCTACTAAAGTTATGTTCTTCATTTGTTCGGATTTGTTCTCAAACTCTCACCAACTAGATTTAGAAAACCTAATGATTAGGTTGGATTAGTAACCTTGAATTTTGTTGGGCTTATGACTACCAACAATCAAATTTGAGAGTGTCACAGGAATGCTTGTTGAGTTGAAAACATTTCTTCAAGAAGTTGCAGAAATCCTAAGATCGGGATTCTGTAGAAAATCTCTGCACCCTAGAAACCCTAGGGCCAAAAACTCAAGATCCTCGGAATTTTACTTTGAAGGTGTCTGGAGATGCGTTGAGGAAGTTCATACAACTTGGTCCAAGTTTTCGCTCCAACATCCACTTGTAAATGGGTGAAAAGGCTAATCAAATGAGGGTTGTATAGATTTCTACAGAAACCCTAGAGGTCGTACGAAACTGCAGAAGGAGGGCGGTTTAGCTTTTTTGAATGTTTGTGCAGAGGTTCTTCAAGAACTATGCTCTGATACCATGTTGAATTTTCAATAGGTAAGGTTAAGCATGAAGTTCATTCAATTTTTAGCATTTAACTTAAACCACAACCTATTATGTTGCAGCAACCAAGATCACAAGAAGAAACACCATGCACAAGAACGCAAGAAGTATCATGGGAAATCCTTCTCAACAAGGGAAGAAAACCCAACCAAATCCTTGGCTATATTCTTCAAGAGAAATACCTTCACCACCAAGAAAACATAGCACACAAGAGGGTGCTTTCAAACCCTAGAAGACTAGTGCCCAAGAGAGGTGTGCACTTTTACCAAGAAGATGTACCTGCTGAAATTTCCAAACTCACACAAAATATATGATTCTTCAATGTGGAATTTATCTTTACTTATATTAGACTTGACATGTCAACAAAAGTGTCTATTGGCACAACAGAGCCGACCTCTCTATCTCATAATATAATTATATTAACCATATTAATTATCTTTTACATTAATTATCAATTACATTAAGGTGGGGACGACTTGTACCCTTTACATTACAATTAGGGTTACAGGGAGGTTCGACTCTTGAAAATAATAGCAAGGGATCCCATACACCCACTAGTGCTCAGCCAATGGGGGCACATCCATAGGGATGTCCATATCTCTAGCCAACTGCATTACATAAAGAACCACTCTCACTAGTGCTCAGCCACTAGGATCACGTTCAGCTGTGCTCGTCCACAAACACATCCACTCAACAGATCTTCTTTCCCACTGCATTACATAGGAGAGTCATTTGGAGTTCATCATCAACTCTCTGCTTAGAGGATGTAATACATCATCTTCATCTATGTCTCATGACAATGCACCCAACTCTTTGGGAATTCACACGTTCACCTTGTGCTCAGCCACAAGCACGCCCAACTCTGCATATCTCCTTTCTCACTGCGTTACACGGGAGAATCATCTAGAGTTCTTCTCAACTCTCTGTAAGGAGGAGACCATCTCTACGTTCCAGCTCTGTCTCAAATAGGAACCACACACCCCTCTCAGGGGCTCTCTCTCAGGTTTGTGTCTTGGAGAATGTCACACGTAGTTGCAATCATCAACATTATGTTCTTGTCCCTTCACGACAAAGCCTTCTGGTTGAGACATGAACACATTCTCTTTCAAGTCTCCATTCAAGAAAGCAGTCTTCACATCCATTTGATGAATTTTCCATCCATTTTGTGCTGGCATGGAAAATAGAGTGTGAATGATATCCCATTTTGTTGTGGGGGAATTTTTTTTCTCATAATCAACACCTTCTTTCTGTGTAAATCCTTTTTCCATGAGCCTTGCTTTGTGTTTTTCAAGTGTGTCATCTGATCTGTACTTGTTCTTGAATACCCACTTGCAACCTATTGGTTTGGTTTCAAATGGAGGGTCCACCAACTTCCATGTCCCATTCTTGATGAGAGCATCATATTCCTTCTGCATGGCTTCTTTCCATTCACCATGAGAATAAACTTCTTTAAAGGAAGTTGGTTCAAGGTTAGTAGATAAATTCAAACTACAATCATATGAAACATCCATATAATCTACATCACCCAAGTTTGAATTATCTACATTACTTCCATCTTATTTTGAGGACAATCTGGTTCCTATATTTTCGACCTCATCGGGATGAACACTTTCAAGTGTTTTTGTGAGCCATTTCGGTGGACCTTTATGAGATGGTCCAGGTTGCTTGGTTGATTGAAATGGTGCTGAGTTCTCATCAAGCCTCATCTTTTCAATCCTCTCGATCACATCATCCAACAAAACTTCAGGTTCTGATGAAGTGGCGGGAACCTCTTCATGTGGGGGATATGGTGCTAGAAAAGGAGATTTCAGAGATTGACCCAAGATAGGGATCCCCCCTTCAAGATGTGGAATCTCATCATCAAATTAATGATATGTCTTTACATGAGTGAATATGTTCAGATGATCAAGCTGCCTCTCAACAATTTCGTCTTTCTTGGAGGATTCAAGAAAGATCACATCTTTGGAAAGAATTAATTTCTTATTTGTCTCATCATAAAGACGATACCGCTTGGTGGTATTTGAGTACCCCAAGAAGATGCACTTTCGACTCCTTGCTTCTTTGCTCCTTAGGAATCAAGGCATAGTAGGTGGAACCAAAGACCTCGAGATGCCTTACCAAAGGAATAGGGCCATGCCACATTTCATATGGAGTCTTGTTTTTAAGAGCATGAGATGGACATATGTTTTTGACATAAACTGCAGATAGAATTGAATCATCCCAAAACATCAATTTAAAATTCTTGAAAAACATCATGGAACGAACCATATTAAGGAGTGTCAATGTCATTGGTTCAACCACACCATTTTGTTGGGGATTGTATGGAACTGTGGTTTGGTGTTTGATCCCATGTTGGCAAAGGTAGTTTTCAAATTCATTAGAAGTATATTCTCTTCCATTATCAGTGCAAAGAGAGCCAATACGAAACTGAGCTTCATTTTGAATCCATACATGAAATTTTTTAAAAGTTTCAAAAGCTTGTGATTTATCTTTCAACAAATACACTCAACACATCGTATTGTAATCATCAATAAAAGTCATGATATATTTGTTTCCATTTGTTGAAGGAACATGCACAGGGCTGCACAAATCAGAATGAATTAGTTCAAGTTTTCTACATGCTCTAGAAGTGGAATCAAGAAAGGTTTGTTTGTTGTGTTTTCCAAGGATACAAGCATCACATTGCTTCAATTTCCTAGGAATAGTAGGCAAACCAGAAACACCATTCTCAACAAACGGAGACTGTCATAATTAATATGGCCAAATCTAGCTTGCCACAAAAGACTAGATGGCATTATACACAAGTCATGATGAGAGAGGTATGCAACAGTGTGTGTATGGGCAGATGTCCCATTCAACTTCAACAGTCTATCATCTTCTATTCTGGTCATGACAACCATGTTGTCAGAATCCTTCCTTATCTCAACTTTTCCATTGAACATATGAACATAGTGGCCTTGCTATCTAATGTGCACAAGGGACAACAAGTTTTTTTCCAACTCAAGAATATAGAGTACATTGTGTAGAAGAAAATATGGGAGTCCAGGCAACTTAAGACTGATGGTGCCCATTCCCGAAGGCCTAAGGCTTGATCTATCTGCAAAGTACACTACACCATCTACATTGTAATCAAAGTTTTCGAAGAAATCTCTTTGAAATATCATGTGGGAGGTCACGCCTATGTCAAGAAGCCATGCATCTCCCCAAGAAGCAAATGAAGTATTAAATAGATCTTTAGTTGCTCCTATATTGCAATAGGCAACAACATAATGAACAAGTACTTTACCTTTCGTCAGGTCCGAGGTTCTATCTTTGTCTTCTTTCAGATCTTGCTTGTCATTGATCTTCGTTGTGCATGTCTTTGCTTCATGTTCATTCCTTTTGCAGTGGACACAGTGAAGGTCAAGTCTCTCATGGGGATTATGCCAACCCCCCCTGCCTCTGAGGTTCTTCTTACCGCGTCTTCTCTTAGTGCTTCCAAAACCCATGTTGCCAAAAGGAGAAGGTGTCAAAGCCAAGAGTGATGGTATTCACAACTCCAAGATTTTAATGCACATGGGTTGATGAGGGATATCAACCAAGTAGCATATCTCTCCTCCTCAAATTAGGGTTTGACTCTTTTCTACTCGATTTATGTGCAATGCTAGTAGAAATCAAAGAGTTGCAGTTGCACCAATTTCGAAATTTCAATGAAGGCGCACCAATTTTAACAAAGGTCACACCTGAAGACTCACACTATAGTGGAGCGAACGAGAAGAATCAATCTTGCAACAAACTTATCTTGGCTTGAAATCTCATGGGAATTATTTACGATTATGGCATGGACATTGCTTTCCATGGACATGTAAGTGGTGTCTTATCCTTTATTTGTAAGAGAAGAATTGCATTAAACGACTGTGTGTTTCTCTTATATATGTGATTTAAGGTCGTGAACTTTGTGTATCATATAGTAGGTGCATGCAGACAAGAGAATGAACCTATTTAAGTATGGAGAGGCTAGCCATGCATCATGTCGATCAGCCTGGAATGTGTCCCAAGAAGACAAGTGTGAAGTGTCCTTTCAATTACACCTCAGGTGTAACATACCCAACCCCTTAAGGCTTCCAAGGGGCAGGGTGTCCAATTTTTCTCGGTTTATATAACTATCTTACTTTCTTCCATTCACATCTCCAATGTTCTTTACTTATTCAAGGAATTTTCGATGACAGTAACTTTTATTTGTGGGTTCACGAATTCGCGGACTCTCGGCTACATATCTTTATAATTTTCCTTTCACAAGTCCATCCGTAAAATCTCGACACTTAGCCATTTTTTTCGTCTTCGCGGACTCACAGACTCGCAGAGGTAAAATTATACGACCCTAACTTTCACGAGTTTGGGGAGTTTCAACACTTAGTCATTTTTTCTCTTCGCGGACTCGCGGAGGTAAAATTCTACGACCTTAACTTTCATGAGTCCGTGGAGTCTCAAAACTTAGTTGTTTCTCCATATTCCATCTTCTATTAACATGTGGGGTGGTACATGGCACATGTACCACTTAACATGTGGCCTCCATATTCCCTGTGGTCCCCTGTCTAATTCTGCCAAAACTGCATGACACATGGCACCTTCTTAGGGTGACACATGGCCTTCTCCCATCAGGACACGTGGTACTCACATAGGGTCTTCATTTCGTGGATCTAACGATTCTAGTTCGATGACAACTGACTCGGTGGTGATTTGATAAGGATTACCCCTTGTTCCTTTCTCCAATCACTCATTAGCATTTGCCCTCTTTGGGTATGGCGGTGATACTAGTCAGCAAGGTACGTCATGGCGATGCCACCATTTTTCCCTTGGTCTCATTCCAACGAGATTCACCAAGATCTACAACAGAGTTTCATCGTGGCCTCACCCCGATGGATAGTCTAGATCGTCCCTCAGCTTCCAAGGTCATTATGACAAGGAGGTTCCGACCATGTTATCCTCCATGGACCCAACGATCCTGGATCATCCACGATCACTCCCCAAAAAATCAACAACACTTGTTGATTTCAGAGTATGTCTTTGTGCTCAACGTCGAAGGAGATTCAATATCTTTTCCTTTCAACCCAATCAACGACTGAGGTCGCATCTCGACCACGTCCGATAAAGGGCCAGAATTTATTCATCGTGCCAAATCCACGACCATGATTCTTCTGAAGTGAATTAGGGCTTATACACTGACTTAACAATCCACGCCTAAACTTAGCCATATCACAAATGTCTTTCTTTGAGTCCTTATCAAGTCCTACCGAACCTCGAGGATGCTTGCACTTGATCAAAGTACTCCATGGTTTACTCCAGACTTCTTCACAATACCTTATTCTTTGAAAGACTGGTTGGGTTTGGGCATTCCAACGCCGTGGCGCACAAGGTACACGCACACACACACACACACACACACACACACACACACACACACACACACACACACACATATGCATGCATATGCCATAGGATTACATCAATACACACAGTGAGTACAGACGCCTCTCCCCTCAGGTTAGAATAGGGACCTTGAATTATACGCTTGCATATCAATCATAAAGATTTGTATCCTTTCCTATATACCAAAAACAACTTTATTCACATGAATAAATTCGTAAATAATTCTCACAAGACATGACGTATTCGTAAGAAAGAATGTAAAACTCTTCACACAATCAAACATTAGGCGCAATTTCTGGTGTCTACAGAATACCCAATTTGATTTGCAAACTAAATGGTTATATCTAAATATTATGTTGTTCATTTATCCATACACATAATCATGTCAATACACAGAGGTGGACGAGACACTTATCTACATAAAATTGAGATATGTTGAGTATTGTTGTAGAGAGAACCGCTCTCCACCCAACCATGAGCAAGGTTGCGTTAAACTTCACTAGAACCAACCACCCCCGAGCCAGGATACGATGTCATGAGAGGAGTACCACAAGAATTTTCTCTGGTGAATCCTTCTTCCCTTTCCCTCCCCTTTTTCTTCTTGTCTTCTTACCCTCAAGACCTTGTGGATCATGCCATAAACTTCCCAAAGGTACTTGCCCATCGGTTCTTAACTCCTTCGAGAACTATTCCAACTACTATATTAACTAATAGTCAATTTCTAGGGCTGAGAATAGTTCATATCCATATCATTTTAATTACGCAGGGTACTACTGTTGACCCAAAAAATTTCTCTGGGCTCAACATGGTGTTTTACACAGTCGTTGCTCCACAAACGTCCCTTGGTGCTATGGTTCCAGTCGAAGACAATGGCAGGGGTCATAGTTACTATGGCCTCTCCCTTGAAAGAGTATCAATTGGCTACCTTCATGGGGTTTTGAACCCTCCCACATCATTTTTTCCTCATGTCAAGACTGTTTGGTTCAGATTTCATGAGCTAAGCACACAGTTTACAATAATTTTAACGTTGGTCCCCTTTGCCTGTCATTAGGCGGGTCCCTTGCAGACGGGGTCCTTTCGAAAAGGATAATATGAAATATGGTCACAATTTTGGAAATACAATGTTTCCATGTTGTAGGGATCAGGACAAACCTTCTAACGGGATATCATGAGCTTGATTCCGCGTATGTATGACCCTGTATGAAGGATGCAAAGTTAGCGTCACCCGAATGTCCAAAACCAATAGTTGTGACTTCCTGGTCTGATTCTGTTCATATTATTGTTTCAAAAGGGAAATAAAACCCATACATGGTGTAGGGAAGTGCAATACATTTTCAACAGTATAGCTTGTGCTTGGTTTCGACCCCCAGTTGGTAAGAACGAGCTTTCGCAAATTCATGACCAATTTCAGACACCAGATTGGTTGCAGTGATTCAAGGTTTAAAAAGTGTTGGTAAAGAGTTTTAGATCAGAGATTCAACAATTACATGTTGTAACAGACTCAAATACCTTTCCAACGATTCCTCATTTACCTCATTCCGACCTCGGATGGCCTGGTTAGAGCTGTCACAAGTTGGTCAATTATTTCGGGCAAAGCGGGGCAACCAACTCCCGTAACAGGGTTTCATAACAGCTAAGATAGCCATTAATGGACCCAACACACAAATATATGGCCACCTCATCGAATTACTCGTCGATACCTTTCTGACGGTACCTCATTTTCCTCGATTGGATATCATATGGTGATTTGGCGCCTTTCGCAAGCTTGAGTGTCATGTGGGCCCACCGGCAAGTCAGAGGTTTTGGGTCGACAACTGTTCCAGGCTTAAATTTAGGGTTGATCTGGAATTATTTCAGATTGGTGGAAACATATTCTCGACGGGCTCGTCGAGACCTTTCCAAAGACATTCCCTACGTCCAATTCCGACTTTGTCTCACCTAACAACCCTTTTGGGGCTAAGTCAACAACAACAAAGTCAAACTTTGACTTACAAAATTTTCAAGGAATATTAAAAAATAATTGGAAAAAATTATAAAAAAATTCAGATTTTTTTGAAAATTGAGGAGAGGACACGCAACCTCCTTATGCAATTTTGGGGATTTTTTTATTTTTTTTTAAATTAAAAAATACAAAACCTCCCCTCTCCCCTCTCTCAAGTCATTTTGGCATTTTGGCCAAGGAGAGAGGGAGCTCTGCATCATGTTTCAATGGCAGTAGAAGGAGGCCTCTTGGAAGCAGTTCCAGCTCTACTTTTGGCAGCCAACCAACACCATGCAACAATCTTCAAACATTGAGCCAGGTAAACCTTCGTTAGTGACAATTCAAAAGGAAAAAAGTTTGCTCGTTGTGGTGAAATTTTTGCATAAAAAAGTGTTATTTCTGCCTTCAGGATGTTTGTCTCAGTGCTGGTTCACATTTAAAGATGATTGTTGGTTCAGATGTCATGTTTTTTGGTTCATGTTTTTTGGTTGGTGTATTCAATTAGTTTTATGTGTGCAAAAGATTCAAAGGGGAGGGTATTTGAACCCCTCTTGGGCACCAGGCCCAAGCCTCCATGGCCCCTTTAGATAATTAAATTTCTAAGTTGGGCGAAAATTGCAGGCCTATGCATGGCCATTTGCAGGCCCTAGGCTTTGAACCCTAACCCCGTCCCTTTTCCTTTTCTCAGAATTGCCCAAAAAACCCCAGAAATCAAAAAGGAGGGGAAGGGGGTATGAACCCATGACCTCCCTCTCCTAAAACTATAGTAAAAAGCCCACTATTTCAAAAATTAATTTTGGGGGAGGTTGGCCACCCATCCACCACCTAGCTGCCACCACCACCTCCACCAATCTGTGATTGGCCTTCCTCTCCTCCCATCTCCCTCTTCTCGCAGTCCCCCCATTCCATCACCTTCCTCCCTCCTCTCCACTAGCCCGAGATCTCCCTCCTTTGTGTGCACAACTCCCACAAACCACCACCTCCTCCCAGCTCACGCGCAACACACCCATCCATCACCTCGACCTCCCTCCATTCTTCCCCACCTGCACACAACCCATCTTCCACCACCATCTCCTTTCTCCATACTCCCTCACCTCCACCCGCACGTATTCCTCTTCCTTTCCTCCCCTTCTTCCTCCTTGCGCGTGTCCTCCTCTTCTCCTAAACCCCTGCTACCACATCCCCAAAACCCCAATCCACCACCTCCATGCCTAGGCGTTGAACATTCCTCCCTCCCATAACCCTCAGCCCTTTCCACCACTCCGCCCCTGAGCACCAGCCCAACCCCTTTCCTCTCCTCCAAAACCCTTGCGCGCAAATCACCCCTCACACCCTCCTCAACCCTTTCCCCTCCGCACATCTCCTCTTGGCCTCCTCTTTGCGCAGACCTCCACATCGCCTCCTCACAAAACCTCCAACTCTTCCCTTCGTGCCACCACCTTCCACCTCATCCCTATCTCTCCACCTCAACTCCTCTGCTCGTCAAAACCCGGGGGCTGATTTGGGTTTCGACC
>ML784697.1:253287-268094 GCA_009831015.1 Picea engelmannii | reverse complement strand
TTTGGGGAGGACTATCTGTATTGGTTTGAGTTATCTCTTGAACATTGTATTGGCAATTTATGATAAGGAAGTTTTTGCTGGGTTTTCTTCCCCTAGAAGGTTTCCCAGGATAAATGTTGTGTCTCTTGTGAATGTGTACTTCTCAGTGATCTTGTTCTTATGTTGCTATTATCTATTGAAATGCAAAGAACTATAATAATGGCATAAACATTAACATACCCTCCCCTCCAAGGAACAAGGTTCCGTGGACTCCAAACAAGGAAAATTTGCCTAATAATCCACCACCCTGCTTCCCAACACTGGTACCTTACAACATTTTTGAATATCTAGGGAAGGTTCCTGCCCACATGACATTACTAGATGCTCTTAGAACACCCGCTCAGTCTGAAAACCTCTCACATGTTCTACAAGCACCTCCTATTCCACGAATGGAACAAAGAGTTCCTCTTTCCAAAGAGTCATCTTCTCAATCCAAGGAAGCATATGATGTTATTGATTTAGACCTTGGGGTTCCTCCTTTCTATATCTCAGTTTTGATTTATGATTTTGTGCTCCATAACTGTGTCGCTGACATAGGAGCGATGAACAATGTCATGCCCATTCGAGTCATGAGGAGATTTGGTCTTGAATGCACAGGCCCATGTAAAGATCTATTTGCTTTGATTCAAGGACTGTAGAAACCATTGGTTACATCAAGGACTTATCCATTACTTACAACCAAGCTTTGGAAATGAGAATGCTCATAAACGTGATCGTAGTAGACATACCAGAAGCATATGGCATGCTTTTAGGGAGGGAGTGTTCCACCAAAGTAAAAAAGGGTCGTTACTTCATGGAAGGAACCCACTTTACTTTTCCTCGTAAGGGTGTTGAAGTTGTCATTAGGAGGGAACCAAAATACCGAGAACAGGTTGTACCTGCTTCCTACAATACAAAACATGTGTCTTTTCGAGATACATGGATGGGTACGTACACTATGTTATCTGAGGAAGATGCAAATGTACCTCCTTCTGAGTTGGAAGAAATGGTGTGGAGTATGGATTTTGATGGTGCTAAATCCAAGCACGGATCTGGGGTTGAGGTCCTTTTGTGTGATCCCAAGGGGAAGGCAATCCCTTTCTCTTTTCGGTTAGAATTCCTTAACACTAATAATATGACTGAATATGAAGCGTTAGTTCAAGGCCTCCAAAAGGCCTTACACTTAGGAATACGCCATTTGTTGGTAAGTGGGGATTCTGAATTGGTTGTGAATCAAATTAGAGATAAATATGAAGTTCATAACCCACGCCTCAAACAATACCACCGAAGTGCTAAGGAACTTATTGAGAAGTTCTTATCTTTCAACATTCAAGCTATACCTATGGCCGCAAACCACATAGATGATACTTTGGCCTTGGCTGGTTCTTGCTTCATTTTAGATTTCGTAAGGTCTATCGAAGATATAAAGGTCCAAATTTTACATAGACCTACGTTACCTAATAATGTTGACTCTTGGCAAGTTTTTGATACTGATGAACAAATCTATAGATTCATTCAAAACAAGGAGGAATTCGAAGATTTACATATCAACCATGAGTTGGAAGATGAAACTGGGAACATAATCCAATCGAAGACAAATAAGATTCCCCTTGGTTTGTTTGTACTGGAATCCATGTTTGATTCCAATGATGCCACTACTTCTACACCTAGTATTGATAGTGAATTTGTTAGGAAGGTGCGAGAATCCATCCCTATTAACATGGGAACTGAGAAAGATACAAAATTGGTCTATATAGGTTCACAGTGATCCCCTTATGAGATCGCTAAATTCACGAAACTCTTGACAGAGTTCAAGGATGTTTTTTCTTAGTCCTACGACAACCTCAAAGTTTTCTACATCCAGGAGAGAGTCCATGCCATACCCATAATCCCTAATTCGAAACCTTGCAGGCAGAGACAAAGAAAGAACAACCTCACTTTGGAACAAACAATTAAAGATGAATTGGAAAAGATGGAAGCATCCTGGGTCATATACCATGTCCGTTACTCACAATGGGTATCTAATTTAGTTCCCGTTAGGAATAAAACTGGTGATATTCATTTGAGTGTCGAATTTCGACATTTGAATAGGGTGTCCCTAAAAGACAACTACCCCGTATCACCAATGGAAGAGATCCTCCAACAAGTCTTTGGGTCTCAAATGATGTCCCTTTTAGATGGTTTCTCCGGTTACAATCAGATATCCCTCAAGCCTTCTGATAGTCACAAAACCACCTTCACTACTCGTTGGGGCATGTATGCATATAACAAGATTCCTTTTGGATTGATTAATGCTGGGAACACCTTTCAACGTGCCATGGCCATTGCTTTCAAAGGCTTATTGGGTAAGATGATTGTTTTCTACTCTGACGATCTCATAATATTTTCCAAAGAATGAAGTAATCATTTTGATCACCTCAGGCAGGTTCTTCTGAGATGTCGTAAGTTTGGCATATCTTTAAATCCTAAGAAGACCATTTTCGGTGTTATGAAGGGAAAAAATTTGGGTCACATTGTCTCTCGAGAAGGTGTCAAATTTGATCCCGAGAGAGTGGTAGCAATAAAAAACCTACCCTTACCTACTATTAAAAAAGAAATGCAATCTTTCTTTGGAAAGATAAACTTCTTGAGACGCTTCATTCCTGATTTTTCTCAAGTAGTCAAACCTCTAAATCAACTTATGAAGAAGGACATTCGGTTCAAATGGGACCCCCCTACCCGTTAGGATTTTGAATCCATTAAGCAAGCCATTGCTTCTGCCCCTTTGTTAATCAGTCCTAATCCCTCTAAATACTTTGTCATGTACACTAATTCATCAGAGGAGACAATTTCTGCAATCATATTGCAAAAGGATCATGAGGAAAATCTTTGGCCAAACGCTTTCGTAAGCCAAAATTTGAAGACACACCAATTGAACTATTCTACACTAGAGAAACATGGTTATTCTTTGTATAAAGCAATGGAGCAATTTGACATTACATCCAAGGCCACAAAGTTCAGGTTTTTGTGTATACATCTCTCTTAGTCACTGCCTTGAATCAAACCAAATTGCATAGTAAGTGGTCCAAATGGATCATGTGCATGCAAGAGTATTACTTGGACATTAAACCAAGGAAAACCATAAGGGGGACATGGTTGGCTGAATTGCTAACCCAATGCCACCCCACGGTCATAGTTGAACCACCTCAAGTAGATGACTTGATTGCTTTCGAAGAACTGGTTAACGAAACTGAGTTAGCCTCACAACCGTGGTATGGGCCTATCGTATATTTTCTTATCAATGGTGTTTTCCCACTGGACATGGATACTAAATCCAAACGAACACTTTGTTTACAAGTCGTTTGATATGTTTTACATGACCAAATCCTTCATCGAAGAAACCTTGAGGGGGTTTTGTCACGATGCTTGACTCCCGACCAAGCCCAAATGGCACTTGAACAATGCCATTCTGGGGTTTTTGGAGGTCACTTTTAAGCCAAAACCACTACAACAAAAGTTTTACATGCATGTTACTTTTGGCCTTCACTCCACAAAGATGCCCATTTACTAGTTCAAAAATGTGAAGCTTGCCAACGCTTCACTGGGAAGCAAAAGTTATTTGCCTTGCCTCTTAGGCCTATTGAATTCCAAGTCCCTTTCGCAAGCTAGGGCATGGACTTTATTGGGCCGGTTTCATCGCCTTCCAATGCTGGTCATGTATTCATCTTAACATCTATAGACTACTTTTCAAAGTTGGTTGAAGCAATCACTCTTAGGAATGCTACGAGTCAACAGGTGGTATAATTAGTTGAACGTAATATTTTATCCCATTTTGGAATCCCTGATGAGATATTAATCGATAATGGATCAGCGTTCATGCCTCATGTCATGCTCCACCTTGGTGTTACATATGGCATCCAAATTTTTCGATCTTCCACCTATTACCCCCAAGGTAATGGATTGGGCGAATCAACAAATAAAAATCTGATTCAGATCCTTAAGAGGACAATAAAGGATAACAAGCATCATTGGCACACAAAGTTAAACTTTGCTTTATGGGCTTATCGTATAACCCCTAAGACAACAACGGGTCAAAGTCCTTACACTCTGGTGTATGGAGCTCCTGTTGTCTTGCCTATTCACTTACAAATTCCAGCCTTGAGGTTGGCTATTGCTGACGCAGAAGATGATTTCCAACCTTTACAACATCGTTCATACACACTCATTGAAATATAAGAGGTAAGAAAAGATGCATTCCAACACCTCCACAAGAAGCAAGACATTGTTAAACGTTCCTTCGATAAAAGAGCCACAATGGTAAATTACAAAGTAGGAGATGATGTCCTACTATGGGAAAAAGCACATGAGGCCCCATTTAAACATCGCAAGTTTGATTCTTTATGGCTGGGTCCTGACACAATCTACGAGGTCTTAGGGACAAATAATTTCAGATTAAAAACCTTAGATGGCAAGCCACTCCAATTCCCTGTGAATGGTCATCACCTAAAGTTCTTTTACGCCCGAGAGGCCTCATCATCTTGTACATAAGTCACCACTTGTTCTTTTTATGTTTGTATGTATTTGTTGTTGTTGATTTTCCTTCTTGTATGTATTTGATGTTGCCTTTTTTATGCTTGTATATACCCCCTTGGTTTCAATCTTGAGCCTTTTTGCCTGCTTGGTTTCAATTTTGACTCTTTTTGCTTATTTGGTTTCGATTTTGGAGTATAAGCCCTCTTTGATTTTTTCCCTTGGTTTTGGTATTTTTCATTTTAATGTCATAGATTGTCTTCTTTTTGGTTTGTCTGGTGTTTAATGGGAAGGGTACTGTTCTTATTGAATGTATGGTTGTTTTGAAAATAACGAACTCCTAGGATCCCTTTTATCATACCTGGCATTTTGGGAAACTTTGTCTTGATGTCACCTTGAATAGGAGTAAACCTTATTGTTATTTAATCAAAGTCAGCAGGCAAAGTCTAAGGAGGTATCATATCATTCTCTGGCGAAGCTGAAAACCATGATGACATGATGACTTACATAGCTATGTGATTGCAACTGCACTTTACCTGACCACTTACAATCTAATATTTTCCAAGCAATGGTTGTTTTTCCTACAAAGTTCCATCACTTGTGAGCACTTGATATTTCAACACCTAGTGCCAAAGGTTTTTTATATTTCTTTACTCCCTTGTTTGACTCATTTGCTTGCTAGTTTTATGCAGTGGGTCGTTGATTTCAAAAATCTCTGTTTGCTTGTTTGTGTGTCGAGAATCAAAGGCATGCATGAGACTTTGTGTTGAGCCAAGGTTCACTTTAAGCCTCGATTCTCACAGTTAAACCATAGTCACTTGGGACACATTGCTCAAAAAAAACCCGGGTCATTATTCCCATTCTTCTATCTTATGTGAATCTTAATATAAATTCGTATGTATATATTTACTGCACCACTTTCATTCTTCAGTTATTGCTAATGTGAAAAATGGTCCTTATACTACAGTTGAATTCTCCCCCTCATGCACATCGGTCACTTTGAAAGTATAAATTTCCACCGAGTATTCCCGCATGTCATGCGGGTGATCCCATCTACATGCTTTGGAAGGCATTTCCCGTCTGGAGCCAAGAATGTCGACCCAAAAATATTCTATGGGCTTAACATGGTGTTTTACACAATCACTGCTCCACAAATGTCCCTTGGTGCTATGTTTCCAGTCGAAGATAGTGGCGGAGGTCATAGTTACTATGGCCTCTACCCTTGAAAGAGTATCAGTTGGATACTTTCAGGGGGGTGTGAACCCTCCCACATCATTTCTTCCTCATGTCAAGACTATTAATTTCAAGTTTCATGAGCTAAGCACGCAGTTTACAAGATTTTTAACGTTGACCCCCTTTGCCTGTCACTAGGTGAGTCCCTTGCGGATGGGGTCCTTTCGAAAAGGATAAGATTAAATCAGGTCATAATTTGGGAAATAAAATGATGCCATGTTGTAGGGATCAGGACAAGCTTTCCAACGGACTATCATGAGCCCGATTCCAAGTCTATATGACCCCGTATGGAGGACGCAAAGTTAGCATCACCTGAATGTCCAAAACCAATAGTTGTGACTTCCTAGCCTGATTTTGTTCAGATTCTTGTTTCAAAAGGAAAATCAAACCTAGACATGGTGTAGGTAAGTGATATAGCTTTCCAATGGTATATCCTGTGATTGGTTTCAACCCCCGGTTGGTAAGAACAAGCATTTGCAAGTTCATGACCAATTTCAGACACTAGATTGGTTGTAGTGCTTTGGGGTTTAAAAAGTGTTGGTAAAGAGTTTTAGATCCGAGATTCATAAATGCCACACTGTAATAGACTCAAATAAGTTTCCAATGACTCCTCATTTACCTCATTCCGAACTTGGATGGCTCAGTTAGAGCTGTCACAAGTTGGTCAATTATTTCGGGCAAAGGGGGGTAACCAGCTCGCATAGTAGGGTTTCATGATAGCTAAGACAGCCATTAATGGCCCCAACACACAAATATATGGCCACCTCGCCAAAGTACTCGTCGATACCTTTTCTAAGGTACCTCATTTGCTTCGATTGGATATCATATGGTGATTTGGCGCCCTTTGCAAGATTGGGTGTCATGTGGGCCCACCAACAAGTCAGGGGTTTTGGGCCGACAACTCTTTCGGGCTGAAATTTAGGGTTGAGATGGCATTATTTCAGATTGGTGATGGCATATTCTCGATGGGTGTATTGATACCTTTCCAACGAGGTGCCCTGTGTCCAATTCTGACTCTGACTCACACGACAACCTTTTTGGGGCTAAGTCAACATCAAAGTCAAAGTCAAAGTCAAAATCAAACTTTGACTTGCACAATTTTCAAGGAATATTAAAAAATAATTGGAAAAAATTATAAAAAATTTAGAAATTTTGGAAAATTGAGGAGAGGACATGCAGCCTCCTCATGCATTTTTGGGGAATTTGATTTTTTTTTTTTTAATTAAAAAATACAAAACCTCCCCTCTCTCCTCTCTCAAGTCATTTTGGCATTTTGGCCAAGGGGAGAAGGAACTCTACAACATGCTTCAATGGAAGCAGAAGGAAGCCTCTTAGCAGCAGGTGCAGATCTGCATTTGGAAGCCAACCAACACCATGCAACAATCTTCATACATTGAGCCAAGTAAACCCCCGTCAGTCCCAATTCAAAAGGAAAAAAACTTGTTGGTTGTGGTGAAATTTTTGCATAGAAGAGTGTTATTTCTGCCTTTAGGATGATTGTCTCAGTGTTGGTTTAGATTTCAAGTTGATTGTTGGTTTAGATGTCATGTTTTTTGGTTTATGTTTGTTATTTGGTGTATTCAATTAGTTTTATGTGTGCAAAATATTCAAAAGGGAGGGGATTCAAGCCCCTCTTGGGCACCAGGCCCAAGCCTCCATGGCCCTTTAGATACTTAAATTTATGAGTTGAGATGAAATTGTAGGCCTGTGCATTGCCATTTATAGGCCCTGGGCTTTGAACCCCAACCCCCTCCCTTTTCCTTTTCTCAACCTGAGAAAACCCTAGAAATCAAAAAGGAGGGGAGGGGGTTTGAACCCATGACCTCCCTCACCTAAAACTATAGTAAAAAATCCATTGTTTAAAAAATTAATTTTGGTGGTGGTTGGCCACCCGTCCACCACCCAGGCGCCACCACCACCTCCACCAATCCGCGCTTGGCTTTCCTCTCCTCCCATCTCTTTCTACTCGTGGTCCCCACATTCCAACACCTTCCTCCCTACTCTCCACTAGCTCAAGCTCTCCCTCCTCTGTGCGCACAACTCCCACAAACCACCACCTCCTCCCAGCTCGCGCACAACACACCCATCCACCACCTCGGGCTCCCTCCATTCTTCCCCACCTGCATGCTGCCCAGCTTCCACCACCATCTCCTTTCTCCATACCACCTCACCTCCACCCACTGGCTGTCCTCTTCCTTTCCTCCCCCTCTTCCTCCCTATGTGTGCCCTCCTCTTCTCCTCGACCCTTGCTACCATATCCCCAAAACCCCAATCCACCACCTCCATGCTTGCACGCTCACCATTCCTCCTTCCCATAACCCTCGACCCCTACCACCACTCTGCCCCTGCACACCCACCCAACCCCTTTCCTCTCCTCCAAAACCCCTATGCCCAAACTGGCCCTCACGCCCTCCTCGACCCTTTCCCCTCTGCACATCTCCTCTCGGCCTCCTCTCCAAGCATACCTCCACATTGCCTCCTCCCAAAACCTCCAACTCTTCCCTCCGTGCCAGCACCTTCTACCTCCTCTACTCCTCCAAACCCATGGGCTGAGTTGGGTTTCGACCTAATCGTATGCACAACCAGGGGCGCCAGGTTAAGGGGGGATTAAATTTTAAATTTAAATTTATTTAGTATATTATTTTTTTAATTTTTATATATTATTAAAATTGTTTTAAAAAAACTTTTAACATATATATATATATATATATATATATATATATATATATATATAATAATAAAATTATTATTAAAAATAATAATAATAATAATAATAATAATAAATTTTATGTGTATATTTAACTATATAATAAAATTAAAGTTCCCCTCCCCTAAGGGTCACTCGACATTTTAATTGCATAACCTCACCATACGGAGGCGTATGTTCACCCGTGAATATTTCAAACAACCGGGGAAAAGTCCATAATGCATCCATGGCATTCACCTCCACAAATTCAGCCCATAATTTTAGTGGCATGTCCCAGAGCGACAATGACTCGTTATTGGCCCAATAAGCATGCACCAGAAGGAGGCCTAATTGGGGGCCTCTGAGGCCAAATTGGGCCGAGTGAAGAAAACCCATTTTAGCTACAGGCACACAGACCTGTAGCAGCCTATCAATTCTAGTGTTCAGCCCATAATTTTGTCCCAATTTCAAAATTTCCCCTAATCAGCCTCTCGACCGGCTCCTTCCCGCGTACCTTTCCGGGGCCATATCTTACTCATTCGAAGTCGGATTTGCAGCAAACGAAAGAAAACATAAAGGTAGAGAAAAGAGATACAACATGGGAATAATAAATAATAGTTTTGTGGCTATTTGTTGTAGGGGAATATCTTCTCAAGGTTTAAGCCCATAAGGTCCCCTTATCGAAACAAGCCTAAATCGAAGCCATGCTTCGGCCAACTCACAGGGAAACTTATAGATAGAAAAGCAGGGGTATAATCAGGTCTGAAAAGTTCCTAAACAACAGTCATTTTGTTACTTACAACGACCAAATCCCATAGGCCCCTTTCCCTCCTAAGCAGGTCAACAATTTCCCCACACCTTGGGGCTTCATCCTGGTGAATCCAACAGCCATGGATGGCCTGGAATTGTCCTAAACCACCTCATCTACAGCTGCAAAACATGGCAACAATAAAAGATCTTTTGGGTTGGCATAAATCCCAAGGCAATTGATGAGGTGACATATACATTTTTGTCGTTTTATGAAAAATGACTTTTTGTAATATGTAGTCTCACATAAGTTTGTTTTTGGGCATGTATACATTGTAATTAAAGGGTCAAATCAAATATGATTTGATTCCCTTTTTAGATAAGGTTCTCTTTATGATAAGATCCCTTTTGAATAAGATACGTTTTGGATAGGATTACTTTTTGGTAAAAAGACAAAAATACTTTAGGGTTGGCGCACTTGTCACTTTTCCAAAAATGACAAGTGTCTTGTGACCTAACCCTAAGCCTTCACCTCTCCTTTATAAATAAGAGGGTTGTCATTGTAAAAAAGAGATGATGAATTTAGTAACAAAGTTGTGCTGAAATTTTCTAAGACTCTTTGTGTGTGTGATATTTGTTAGATTTTAGTTGTTGGATGTGTCATTTGTTGGTTAAGGGTTGAGGGGTAGGAGTAAATGTTTGTTAGGTTAGCTATCTCCAGGAGGGATCGATTAGCTAGGTGTTTGTTGCTGCTTTCTTGGGTTTATCTTGTTTGATTTCATTTTCTAACAGCTTGGTTTAACTTGTTTGATGTGTTTTAATGCATATTTTCTAAAGTACTCAGTTGTTTTCAACGCTAACTAGTGGTTGGGAGTCCTAGGGCCCCTTAGGACAACCCTCAAATAAGCCCCTTAGTTGGTTGTTCATACTTGTTTGCTTCCTCTTTTCGCTTATGTGTATTTCTGTTATGTTTTCCTACCATTAACCTTGTTGTCCGAAATAGGAAAATTGGTCATTTTGGTCAATTTCCCCCCATGGGACAACCATCTTAGTTGATTGTTATATACCTTTTATGTGCAAATTTATGTTACATTTAATTCAGTTTTTCCATACATAAATACTAAAATTTCGTTGTTTTCCTGCAAGGACATAACCGATCACCTATTTACCTTCTCCTAAGCGGTTGGGGACCACCTAAATACCTGTTTGAGGCAAAGGGGCCAGCAGGACATCGAAGAAAATCATCCAATTTGATCGGTAAATCTACCCAAGAACTCTCATATTCACTTTATATTCACTTGCACTCATTCCAAAAATTTTGGCACACATACCCATGTTGATATGTTTTGTTTGTGTAGATAGCTAGAGTAGTTTACTTGTGAATTTATGTTCATAAAATCTTATCTATACTTGCATAGATAATCATCATATTTTTTGAATTTCAAACACTAAACTTCCAATCCCCGTACAAGGAATCAGTTGGGGCTTTCATGCACATGGCGGCCTTGCCGCTCGCAAAGAGCCTCAACCCATTCCTTTGGGTTGAATGGTGTAATTGTTGCTTGTAATTAGTTAATCTTGTCATATTTTTATTGTATAATTTTTCATTCACTAATCTACAGGTGGCTACCCCTAAAGGGGCCATACAAAAATCAACAAGCTAAATACACACAAAAATCCACATAACACTTGAAAACAATTCATGGGTCCGCCCCATACACTCAAAACAAACTTATACTATTTATCTACATACATATACATATTATTTGGCCGCGACATATATGTCACAAACCTATTTTCTTGTTTCTTGTATATAGTTTTAGATAGATTTCAAATTCAGTAACCAGGAGGCATGCTTGTGAAAGCAAGACGTGACCTCGCCACGTGGATGACACGGTGTTTCATTTCAAGCAATTTCAATTTTGTAGGATACTAAGAGTCAAATCTAGGGAGTCTTCATCAGGATCCCCTCATAAGTTGTCTAGTTTTTATAAATTGAGTAGTATTTCCTTAGTTCCACACGGTCAAGGAGTTGATTAGCTTAGCTTGGTTGGAATACTACTCTGCTTGGGTAAGCTCAGCTAAAACTCCCTTTAGGGGGGTCATGGGCCTCTTCCTTTTCGCAGGTATCCTTCTTCCATCCAAGAAGTTTTAAGAGCTCGAAAGCGCTAGTGACAAGAAGTGGCTAATCCCCGTTTCTCTAAACTGCATGGGCCACTCTTCAACCTAACCACCGTGGTCTGCTAAGAATACTCTTCTTATGCTGGTTGACACAATTTCGGGATGTGTTTGCCCAATCGGGATAACCTTCAAAATAGTTTGGTGGCCAAGGCATGTGTTAAAAAACTAAAAATTCACCAATAAAATACTTTTAAAGTCATCCTTTCATCAGTCCACCCTTCACCCACGAACCAAAAATTGAAGTTGTGAATACTTTCCCTTATCCCTTCAACAGTATCTCAACATTCTCTATTTTATTAAAAACCAAACATTTATATATATGGAAATATTACAAAATCTATCAAGGTCCATTGTTTATCATTGATCACCAATGGTTTGGCTTATTGTTTTTCCCTAATAACACTTATAATTACAGACTGGGGGAAACATGGGTGTTACATCAGGTACAACCAAGCTACCTTCAATCGATGCATTCATACAGATCGTCGACTCTCATACAAAAAATTAGGGTTGTGACGTATGTGATTCGATTCTTGTGCAACAGAATGAGCGTATGAGCGGATGAATATATAGAAGTTGTTACTCGAATGAGGTAGATATCAACGAATGAGGTAGATACCAACGAAAGGATATTAGAGAATACCAATTTGAGAGGTATATTAGTAGCGTGAGTGGAATAGCGAATGGTGCATCCATAGAGAATAAACTATGGGAGAAGGAAAATAGTGTGTCCAGACAGGCGTGGGGAGAGTGTGGTCATGCATAATATATTTTTGGGTTAGGTTTTTAGTCGTGAGTTGCATGAGAAAACCGTAAACTAGGACTGATATCTGAGCATCCTCAAAACACTGCAAGACGCGAATAGACTGAGAGGAGACCAGAGAATTGATCAGACTGTAACTTAGAAGTATGGGCAAGAGGGAAAGAGGCCTTTTCTTCACTCCAGGGGAAAGGAAATGCCAACAGAAATCATGGAGTTAGGCCAGGCTCTGATACCACTATCAGGCCAAGAATGGCAGAAAAGATAAATCCACACCGATGTTCATTGCGTTAACTTGTAGCTCAATAAATACAAAAATATGCTCAATAAATACAAAAATATGTGACCGTTGGTCTTCTCGAACGCACGACTCTTCCTATCACCTATGATTCTTCATATATACATTACAGTTACAAGAAAACAATCCAAGGATTACGTGTCCAACACAATAGATTACAAAGTGAAAAGATAGAACTAGATCTTTCATCTATTTGCATCCTTCAAATACTACTTTCTCTACATCTAGGAAATAATAAGAAGAAGACTATGTTTATTCAATGTCGCAATAAAAATGACAACAAGAAGTTTATCCATTAAATCATACTTGTAAGATTGAGCACTTTGTGTAATGCCTAGTAAATTATTCTGAGTAATTATGACATCACGAATCCAAATAATATCAACATTATGTTATCTTATTATTCTAAATTGTCTAAAGTTCACCTGCATTGTTATGCTTTTTAACTATACCATAATATGCTTTGTCTATATTGTTGTGTCCCCACCGTGTGATTGTGCACCTCTTGAGGGCATGAAAAACCACGATGGTTCTCACTTGCCTACTTGGAAACACCAAGGATACTTCGTTTGGACTATGCCTCTTCACCCATAGCATAACCATACTTTGTTCTAGGCTACGGGTGAGTGACACTATTACTCTAGTGCAACTCACTTGTATACTTAGATAATCTTGTTAACGACTTAACATTTAGTCATTTAAGCATACACCCATGAAAAAAGAGAACACTTGCGAAGAAAACAAGAGATGCACAAATATAGTGTGGACGACACAAGATGTGCCTAACACCCAACTAAGTATTATTATTGCAAAACAGTTACAATATGAGCACTTCCAGCTCGATTTACAACTTGAGCAGAGTTGCATGACTCACCTCACCTCACCAAGACACTCATACATGCATTCATCACCCCAAGACACGTCTATCCTAACAACTCTCACAACTCTTGCAGTTCAAATCAGACGTGCACTCACCCATTTATTCTCTGTCGCAAGACTTCACACATACATGTGGTTCTGTCTCATAGCATGCGTCACTTATACCTGCAAAAAGTCTTCCCCAACTCCAAATTCACCCTTCTTGTTGTTATACTCAACCCAAAGAAGGTCACCCCAACTTTGTCCACAAAATCTCCCCAAGGTAACATGAGTCCTCGAATGTGGAGCGACTTGTCCCCTTGAAGGCGCTCACCCCTTCTTGTCCAAATTTTCCATAGAACCTCAAATTTGATCTTGTCCTCTTCACTTGCTCTCTATGTTCATGGTTGTGTGTCTTGTGCTCTTATATGGATTTCAAATGTCACCTTCGTTAACCGTTGCATCCTTTGGGTGTGTCACACCCCTTCGTGGACCAACGTGCCCAAATGAACTGTTGCACTCCTTCACGAGCCCATGTGCCTAAATGAACATGTGCGCTCATCAACCTTTGCATCCCTTCGGACCAACGTGCGCCCCAACCTTGGGTGTGCTCCTCATGTCGACACACCCCAACCTCTTTGGTGGACAAATTCTCATGGTCACTTCTGCCCCATGCTTCAAATCATGCTTGAGCAAGACCCTTGTTTGTACGCACACCCAAGGCGCCCACTTGCCCAACTAATGCGACTCTTGGGTGTCAGAGGAACCCCAAATTTTGTCTCCTCGAGGACTTGGGAAAGGGTGTTTGTATCCTTCTATATAAAGGCCTTATATGCTCCCCCACCTCAAGTCGTTGTCGTGTCCGACAACATCCACAAAATCTACGATCTCCAAGTCTTTGCTCGAACTCGTGCCCACATCGCAACTAAGTCTACTAGAAACTAAAAATTCTAACAAAATAGAAACCCCAAGTTTCCCTACAGTGTGGAAACCCCAAATTTCCACAAACCAACCAAATTGTACAACACCCAACTCAACACGATCTGTTGCCTAAGTTGATACGATCACTTCACCCAACTCTGTTGGACTATCTTGTTGCGATGTTGTTACCTTGTTGTTGTTCGATTCTGTTGTGCTTGTCACTGCTTGCTACAACTGACTAATACCCACTTCACTTCAAAATTTCGCCTAAGCTTTGAACTCCTTGCGACTCACTACTGCGATCATACTACAACTCAAGTCCATGCCTCCCAACACTGTCGACCCCCACGTCTTGAACTGGTTGGGTAACTAATCCAACCGTCATGCCCAATCCATGATCATTCACATCTCCATGTTCTCATATTGTTTTTTTGTCTGCAACTTCCATCACTCCACCCAACCTCAAATATTTGGGGATTCCAGTTGGCACAAAACTTAGGGTTTCCAACAGATTTAGTTGCGATGGGGGAACAAGTTCGGGTAGAGACTTGGATATTATAGAATTTGTGGATGTTTTTAGGGACAACAATGACTTG
>ML784697.1:225301-243444 GCA_009831015.1 Picea engelmannii | reverse complement strand
TTTTCATTGATCTTTTAATTTTATTTCACAGGTCATTAAATGTGATCTGTAGTTTGAATTACTACTCTGTTAACCATAATTAAATTCTGTTAATTAATTTTACTTTATAATCTTAAGCATGTATCCAATTAGGGTCGTTACATGCGACAAGACTTCCCCAACTCCAAATTCACCCTTCCTACTACTAGACTCAACCCAAAGAAAGTTGTCCCAACTCTGTCCACATAATCACCTCAAGGCAACACAAGTACTCCCATGTGGAGCGACTTGGCCCCTTGAGGGAACTCGCCCCCTTCTTTTCCAAATCTGTCGCAGAACCTTAGAGTTGTTCTTGTCCTCTTCACTTGCTCCTTGTGTTATTGGTTGTGCGCCTTGTGCTCTTATATGGACTCCAAATGTTACCTTCACAAACCATCACATCCTTTGGGTGGGTTGCGCTCCTTCACAGACCAATGTGCCCAAACGAACTGTCTCACCCCTTCGCGAACCCATGTGTTGGTCAACCTTCGTGTCCCTTGGGACCATCACACCCCAACCTTGGGTGCATTCCTCATGTCGATGCACCTCAACCTCTTTTGTGTGCCCCTTCTCTTGGTCACTTCTGCTCCATGCTTGGGGAAGCCCCTCAGTGTTTTCGCGTTCCCAAGGTGTCCACTTTCCCAACTAGTGCAACTCTTGGGTGTCAAAGCAACCCCAAATTCTGTCTCCTTGAGGACTTGGGCGAGGATGTCTACGCCCTTCTAGCCGAAAACCTTACATATGCAAATAATAAATTTAGATTTGCTTATGCCTCTTATGGTTCTCTTTTATACTTGGTGCGTTCTTGTTTCTATGATGCTTTCATTGACTATGGTTTCTCTATACAAAATGTAAGAATGTAAAGAGCACATTGGTTCATTTTAGTGTATTAAGAAATTGTTTCATTTTATTATTGTAGTATTTTGAGGGATGTAATATTTCTCAAGAATGTTTTGGTATATATGGAATGCAATAAAATGATACTTCTCTTCCAAACAATCTCTTAAATCATGAAATGAAACGATACAAAACATGCATAAGGCTTTTATCCCTTTGGCTTTGCAACTTTTACTTAGATTTGCAACTTTTACATGTAATAACAAGTCTCCCTATTAAATCATTTTCTTTATTATTAGTCCCTGCCAAAGCAGGGAATATAGCGATCCATTTTAGGTCAAATTGAGTTGACTTATCAATTTTATTGGCAATTTTTTGTAAAGTTTCTTAAAGTTTTATAAATTTTAAATATTAAAATGATTTTATTTAAAAACAAATATATATTTAGAGTTTTGATATTGCGAAATTATGAGTATTTGATTGGCTAAGAAAATTGATGAGACTAATAATCCCTGGTTGGAGGTGGCTATTATAAAAAGATAATTAATTAAAATTTTTAAAAATGGGAAAAATGCCATGTGTAGCTTTGCATTAATAGTTCATTGAGTAAGTAATGTTTCTTTTCTTGAAGAGAGTCGTGGTCATGAACTTATATATCAATAACATTGGTTGCAATAATAGCTACGTCACCATTGCTTTAAATGAAAATGTGAGTTGTTCCTATTCCGTATTTTTTCCATCTTTCCCCATTGCTTGTACAGGAGGCTATAGTTATCAAAGCCATGGAGAGCTCTAGATGGCTTTGAGATTGTCTGAGATTTGTAGGTGTTGCTTGCTTTGTTTTGAGAGCAATATTAAGGCGTATCTATTACGTGTCTACATGTCTACATTTTAGGCATTCGAATATAATGCTCTACTTTATTTTGAAACCCCACACAAATATCCAGTTTTGGAGTTGCAAAACATAGCTTTGCGAGCACTGTTCATAGCGAGGATGGAGTTTCAAAGAAAATGGATTCTTTTCGATACAGATAAGGCACGTTTTGTAATCCCCCCTTGGATTTTAATCAATTTGGATTATCTTGATTTTGAATGAACACTATGTGCGAAAATAATGTGGTATTTTGAGGGATATAGAAAGAACGGGGAAGCATTATGAAACAGACTTGTAGTGAATCTGTGGTTACATGTTTCTCAAATCGTGTGGGAAAGGGTCATTCTATTTCATCCATACCTTTCTTTTATTATTATCTTACATGCGTTAAATTACTTACCTAACACTTTGCATGTAGGCCAAAGCCAAGGAAGAAGAATTCCTAATTCTGGCAAGCATCCAGTATGGGACATGCTCTCTAACGAATTTGTGTGAGAATATTGATATCAAATCTCATAAGTTTGAAAAAACTTTTAGCATGATATTAAGTACCATTAAATCTAGTGTGAGATATTAATGTCAAATCTCAAAAAGTTGAAAAAGATCATACCATTTAATATCAAGTACTAGTAGATCTAGTGTGGGATATAAAGCATATCACTTAAGTGTAATCCTTTGTCATCCTTTCCTCTTGCTTAATGTATCATGATCATAAAGCAATCCCACTTCTACTCTCTTTATTCAAAGTTTCAAAGTTTCCTTGAAGTCCTTGAGACTTCATGTTGTCTTATTTTAATTTTTTCATTCAAAATCTCCTTGAGCGTTTCAAGGTTCACTTTGGTATATATTATTATAATTTTCTACACTATCAATCATTATTATGGTTTTATGAACTATCCATATTCATTATTATCATGGTTTGATGAACTATCTAAATGTGTGAATTTTTTTAACTATCCATATCAATTATTATCATGGTTTAATGAACTATTTAAATGTGTGAAGAGTAAAGGCAAATAGTGTAAATAGAGAAGGCAAATTGATAATCATGATTTGAAAAGTTAGCAAATTGATATAATAGAGCAGGAAAATTGATATAAATAGAGAAGAATAACATTATAACCTATGTTATTTTTATGGTTTAAATACTTTTTTTTTATGTGTATTTCTTATCGTGTGTAAATTCTTTAGGCGGGATATGACTGAAACACCTCGAATAAGAAAAGAAATTTCGACAAATGTGTGGATATGGATATTTTGGATCATGAGATATTTTGCATTTGTGCTTATCAAGTTGGGAAAAAGAACCAAGTTCATGATATATATCTTAGATAGTTTGTGAAGTTGACGAAGACTGACTTGACTTAGGACTTGGTTCCAGGCATAGTATCTATGAAACCAAACACAGTTCTAAGAAACATGATACTGATATAATAAATAGTAATGTCAGGGGATCAAGTGATTAACCTGTTAATTTAGTGATTCACAAAGTATTGTATTTGATCTTCTTAAATTTATTTTCATATTATCAAAGAGATGATGTTATTAAGATGTGAACTTTAATAAAATACTTCTCTCTCATTATTTTAATAAAAAAATTAATTAATATTATAATTTTCTTTCAAAATATTTTATTTACTTAATATTGAATTTTATGTTTCTTTAAGATAACAAAATCTATTATTATAATCAAACAAAAAATTCATAACATTTTTTAAATAAAATAAAAAAATATTTTCTAAAACAAAATAATACCATTTCATACAATCTTATATTAATTAATATTAACTCCATTTGTTTTATTTGTAAAGTAAAATACTATGCCACCCAATATAATTATTACACCTCTTAAAATATCATAATACAAAATAATATTATTTTTATTACTAAAAGTAAAGTTTTACGTTGTTAAAATCTTTATAATTATTAAAAGATATATAATCTTACAATTAAAAAAACACCCTAATCCTATTATTAAAATTGAAAACCCAAGCAATGAAATAAAACACATTAATATATGCACATGCCATAAAACACAAATACATTAATGACAATTAAACTAATCAAATCACTTTCATTTGATTTGTTTTATCATTGCTTTAATCAAAGCACATACATTCGATTTGCTTGCTAATCGATAAGAAAGCGGTGATAAAAATATTATATAATCAAATATAATTAAATCATTTTTATCTTAATTTTCATTTTAAAAAAATCAAACAACATTGGTTTTCACTATATAAATATTTATATAGTTATGTGTAGTGACCAAGCAACTTTGCTTTTCAATTACAAAGGAAGCAAAGTGGTTTCTAGGCTTTAAAAAGAACTATCATATATTTAAACCAAATTGGTTCAAGAGAGCTCATTCCCTTGAATTATGGTTCACTACTCAAATTTTAGTGTTGGCAATGATAAAGTTTCAAAATGACCAAAGCGATGTATTATGTATTATCAACAAATGTCACTTTCCTTTTTGATAGTGAGGATGTGCAATTTTATGTTTTCTTTTCTTCATGAACATATATATATATATATTTTTAACTAGGGAAAACCTAATTTCACTCTTTTCATATGTATTTCAAAAAGATATTAACTATACTTGGTTTTTTATTAGATATAGTTCATTGAATAAGTAATTTTGTTATAACGACGAATCATTTTTATGGTTTTTTTATTGTTCAAAGTTTATTAGAGTTTTTTTTACTGTTGATTAGGTTCTTTACCAAAATATTTATCAGATTAGGTTCTCTACCATAAATATTTACGAGAGACAATTGGAACGTTTTGATTCCACTTTGCCTTTCCAACTCTTACATTTGTATTTTTACAACATCGATCATACCAAGATGATATCTTACTCAAATGGATAGGGCAATGGCAACCTAAGCATTCATTGAAACTCTAAGTAGGAGAGGGTACAACTTCTAGAGCCCCATTGATCTAAATGTTCCATTTTTTTCTCGAGTTACAATCATTTTTTTCTCGAGTCCATACATTTAGAGTGTTATTGCAAGCTTCACTTTATTCGAGGCTTAATACAACTCTTGGATTGGTGCCACGTCTTCTTCGAGATTAAATTCGGAGGTAGTGCATTGCAACATACTACCCTTGTTTATGTAGTTGTGCTAATATTAAATACACATAAATTTTAGTTTCCTTTATAAATCTTATGATATAAAAATATAAAAATAAGAACTAGTTACTTTACAACTATTACCTTTATTATTAATAACAAACTTTGAAATCAAATATCAATCCATTGTCACACATAGTTACCAATCAAACACATAGAAAAGTTGCCTTGTCCCAACCAGGAGAAGCTTAACTTCTACTACATTGTCCATATCAAATTATATCATTTCATATCAACTTAGGAATAAATATCTAATGTGTCTAGTGCACGATTCTATCTCATAATTTTTTTTGTAAACTCGTGCTTGTGGAATTTTCCAATGAAGACCATAATAATTGGTGGCTTGGGGTTTCTTGAAGTATCAAATTAAGAGTTTCATAAATGGATTAATTAGATGAAGACATTTTTATCATTAATAATGATATGTTTAATAATTGATAATGTATATAAAAAGAGAGTGGAAATGGAACTCGTCTTCATGAGATTAACATAAAAGGTAATATTTAATATAATTAAATGCATATTGTGATGTTGTTTGAATGTGGTGGATTAGTAATGACCAATAAACATAATGATGATATCATAAAATGATTTAAATATTAAGAACTTACTTAGTTATTTTCATAACTTATTCAATCCATTCTTCATTTAATAGAGGCACTCAAATAAATGGAAAGGAGTGTAACTATAATCCATGTAAACAAGTGCTATATCAATAGTGATGTTCCTTCCATAACAGGGATAATAATAATAATAATAATCTATTTTTAAGGTCACGGCTAAGCCAACACATTAAATTGGTGTATGAGATCCCCTTGTTTGTGGGACAAGGGACCCCCCTCCGCCCAGTGATTTGACTGGTAAAGTTTACGAAGGTATACATACCCTACCCCCCTCTAGATTTGAACCTGTGACCTCTTAAGAGGAAACACATGTTCTTAACCATTAGGCCCACTCAGACTGCATTTTTTGTTGTTATTTTTTACAAATGTGTCATGTTGTTACTTATATAAACAAAAGACTATTGTGTATGTTTTGTACATTAGCATATCTAAATTATAAGTAGGATAGCCAACAACGATTAAAATAGTAGGCAAACAGTTGGACACTGACTAGAAATACATAAGTGATTCTTGCAAGCCCTCTAACCCCACAACCTCTAATCAATCTAGATCAATGAAGAATTTTTTTTAGATACAACCTCCTAGATCTAGACAAATTATGTTTTATCAATGTTACCTTGATCATATTTGCTTTGACTATATTCTCTAGAGCGTTTGGGACTCTCAACCATGTTGGAAAGAAGTAAGTTGCCCGATTCCAACTTCAATCTCGAGCATATCAATGGAGGAATACTTTATAGACAAAGGATTCTGCAGTACCGGAAAATAATGAAAAAGAACTAACATATTTTCTTTGTTTCAATACCGATCATGGCATAAGATTAAAGAATTAAGGCAAATATTCTCTTCATAAGAGAACCCTGTATCAAATTGGACCATGCATGTCTATAGAACAATATAAAAAACAATAAATAAAATCTGTGTTTCAAACTGTCAAAGAAAGAAATATGAGAAGCTCAATTGTCGTTGACCATGTAATCATGACAATGATCCAGATTATTTTCGGCACAAAATGAGAGTGGAGATATAATAAAGAAATGTATAGAGATATTTCGGATATCCAATAATATAACATAAATGTATTAGAGATGCAACCATAAACACAGAGATACAATAATACACAATTTTCTATTAATGAGCGAAAATGTACAAAGACTGTAAAATACAAAGTGAAAGACTCGCTAGAATGGTGGCAGCTTATCTCTGAGAAGAGATGTGTCTGCTACTCGCATTTGCAAGAACATGATTTTACAATGAGGCTCCAAAGGCCTTTTTATCATAAAGAAAATCCAAAACCCTGACCTCGGAAGATGAAAAGCCAACAATTTTGTGGACCCCATTTTGGGTAGTTTGGTGTATCAACTTCCCGGGGGAGTAACTTTGGCATACGATCTCCGTTTGGGGCGCACAATAGCTCGTTGGAAAGGTATCATCGAGGAGATTCATTTAGGGGGATTAATTAGGACCTTTAGCCATCATTAAGAAGCTCTATCCCCCAAAAAATTCATTTAGGCCCTCAAAATGGCCCCGAAAGTTAAAAACTGCTAAAAATAGTAAATTACCAAAATTGCCAGAAAACTCTTTTGAGCTAGTTGGAAAAGGTGGGTGGCCACCGATATCCACCTGGATCAATCCTCCCTCCTTAGAAAGCAATGGTCTCCATTGCGTTGAGTGCTCGGGGGAGAGGGAAAAGTGTTTGTTGAATCTGCATCTTGATGAGTTGTTTGCCTTGTTGGAGAAGTTGCGTTGCTTAGCTTGTTGAAGGTTGTCAGGAACATGTGCCTAGAAGGGTTGGACCTTTTTAACCAGTATGGTTACATGAGATGCCTGTGTGAAGAAGGAATCCTTACACTTTGCTGCAATCTTGTCGACCTGCTTCTGTTGGATAGAAGGTGCTTAGGCCGAGGCTATAGTGGTTGCAGTATCCTTTTGTTCACCTTTTGAACAAATTGTGAAGAAGCTAAATTTTGTAGTATGAGATACTACCTTGCGGCACTGTTTAGGTGGAACAATAGTCGAAACTACCTCTGGTATTCTGTAGAGATGCCCCCCCAAAGAAACAATGACACTGTAGGGTCCAGACTCATAAACAACATGGTGCTTCCACATATATGGTTGGCCCAAGAGAACATCATAGACATCCAATGGGGAATGTCACATAATACCTCATCCTTGAAGGGTTGGATTTCGTATGACAATCGACACTGTTGGCTGACACAAAGATCTCGTCCCTAGCGAAGCCACCCGATGTTGTATGGCTGCAGGTGTGGTGTTGTCGACAATCCCAATTGTTTGACGACCTCTGTTGAGATAAGGTTCTTTTGGATTTCACTATCAACAATAAAATGTAGCGTAGTTCCCTTCACCCACATCTGTGAATGAAAAATGCACTCCCCCTCTTCGGGATATGTTGGTTCTTCTGGTTGAATTGTTGTGGTCGCGACAATAGCAGTGGGGTCTGCGTTGATGATCTATCTTTTACCAATATTTTCATAATCAGATTCAGAATCAGTGTTCGACTCCTTGTCTTTGATCTCAGCCACCAATGACTGTTTTGAGAGACATTCCTTGGTGTTGTGCCAGGGGATTTTGTGGAAATCACACCATTTTACGGTGTCCTTCTTTGTCTTCCCTTGACCCTTCTTTTCCTGTGGCTTGGACTAGTTTTCGGGAGACTATTTATTAGGGTCGCCTTTATCATACTTTGGTTGTTGCAGATTTGCAGACCCAAACTCCCGTTTGTTCTGGTGCTTAAATTTTTGCTCAATTTTAACAGCATATCGATAAACAACACCGAGTGATGAGATGTCCAGAAAATCCATTTCAGTTTGGATGTATCTGTGTAGAGCCCCATAGTATTTTAGAACCAAATTTTGTTCAGAGTCTTTGATACCCAGCTTGGTGCGCAAGATATGGAAGGTATTGGTGAACTCTGGACCTGCTTGGCCCCTCTCTTGCCACTGTGTGGTCCATCTCATGTATTGGTCCTCATAGTTACCAATAGGGTAATATTGTTCCTTTACCGCATCCACAAAAAAATCCCAAGTGGTCTCGACCCCATATATTCCAGACTCCTCTGTGGAACTTTTCTCCAAGTAAGTTTCCCACCAATGTTTGACATGGGGGAGATATTTAAGGAGTGCGAAGGTGATCTTTTCCCTATCGAGAAAATTATGAACAGAGATATAACCTTCTAACAGATTTAACCATTTATCTAGGGCATCCACATCTATCTGACCTTCAAAATTGAGAATATCAAAATTAACTTGTACTTTGAAAGGGGAGGTGCTTCCAAAGTGGTTGTTTGATGAAGATGTGCTTGTTGCTATCGGGAGGCATTGAAGGATGTTGGAAAAATTCTCCATCATTTCATCTCTCTGTCGCGTGAGAGCTTTCTCAAGCAACATATTGATAAAATCGCCTGCTCTTTCGTTTTTCTTTTCTTCCGTCATGGAGGGTTTATTGGGCATGCGAGAGCGATTGTCTTCAAGAGAGAAAATCTCGAGACCCAACTTGTTATACTCGGACCTCGTCGGGGACATGCACTGAAAAAAAACGATCAAGAGCAGCCTGCTATGATACCACTGATCCAGATTATTTTTGGCATGAAATGAGAGTAGAGATATAATAAATAAATGTACAGAGATATTTAAGATATCCAATAATATAACAAATGTATCAAAGATGCAACCATAAACACAAAGATACAGTAATGCACAATTTTCCATTAACGAGGGAAAATGTACAAAGACTGTAAAATCTAGAGTGAAAGACTCGCTAGAATGGTGGAAACTTATCTCTGAGAAGAGATGTGTCCACTACTCGCATTTGCAACAAGATGATTTTACAATGAGGCTCCAAGGGCCTTTTTATCATAAAGAAAATCCAAAACCCTAACCCCGACAGATGTAAAGAAAACAATTTTGTGGACCCCATTTTGGGTAGTTTGGTTTATCAACTTCTCGGGAGCGTAACTTTGGCATATGATCTCCGTTTGGGGTGTAAGATAGCTAGTTGGAAAGGTATCGTCGAGGAGATTCATTTAGGGGGGCTCAATTAGAGCCTTTGATTATCATTAAGAAGCTCGATCCCAAAAAAACTTCATTTAGGCCCTCAAAATGGCCCCAAAAGTTAAAAACTGCTAAAAATAGTAAATTACCAAAATTGCCAGAAAACTCTTTTGAGCCAGTTGGAAAAGGTGGGTGGCCACCGATATCCACCTAGATCAGACAATGCATTACATATAGCTTGCCTAGTGTTTCTCTTAGCGTTAACCACTACAACTTATTCTTTGACAATTGCATATTCATGCGCTCCTCTTAATGTTAACCGCTACAACCTGTTCTTTGACACTTGCATTTACATGCAGAGGGTTGACAACTGGTGGATATGCTAGTGTGCATGAGGCTCCTAAGCGATAAGATTTTGGATCATGTGAGAAGGAATCATCTGCCATTGTAATTGCATTAGCAAATGTTGGCTCATTTATGCTTGAAATTCAAAACATATGACTTGCAACAAGAACAAAGTGTTTGGGAACGATCAATGTTATTCCCACCATTCGAACCAGATTGATACGCGTGCTTGTTTAATTGCTCCTAACGCTTCTTATTCTATCAGCTGAGCATGTATGCTTACTTAATTGAGAAGAAAGTGAGTGCTCAACTATGCCTCATGGTAGCTATATCTAAAAGTGTTTTGTTGTTTATCAGGACTGCAACGAGGCAAAGTAACTTAGAGCATGTACTATTACAGGTTTGAAAAAATGTACTCTATCTTCAAATAGTTACGCACCTGAACTAGAATCAGAAGGAAGAGGCTATTTTGGTCTTGATCTGACTTGAGCAGGCATAGCTCTTACATGAGAAAGAAAAATGACGCAGAGCGATCTCGATCCTGGAGTCGAACCAGAGCGTTTGGACCGCTAGCATTACCCTAATGGTCTCACGAGCATTTATGATTTTGTCGATCCTCATCTTGTTGTGGAGATTTATGAGATACGTTTCTTTGGCTCGTGATTCCAAAGAGCCTTCCCCGCCACTGTCTAGCACGCCAATATTTCCACGACAAATCCCTAATTAATCTTTGCATTCAGGAGGCCATTACCGACCGAATAGGCAGGCGCAATGAATGGGAGAAGGACACGTCACAGAGAGGAGGGGAGCGATAGTGAGTCGTGATGATAAGAAAGCAGAAGAGCAATGGGCGTCAGATGTAGGTAGGGATGTTGGATGCGTGTGATAGGCAACAAGGGACGAATGAACACGGTCATCACTCACGCAATAGGTAGGCACCTATTTCATTTTCATTTCTTTAAGTAGGCACCTATATGTATGAGCGGGAGACCACTTCCCTTTTTCTTTCTTAATTCGTGCAGCCTCCATTAGTGTCGACAGTTTCAACTCCTCCCCATCCCCATCCCCACTGGGCTTGAATTCTTCTTCCATGAGCTTTAATTCTCTTCAATTTACCCTAGTATATAGTGCTCGATTGAAAAAACAAATGGACACCGATACCCCAACCATAAATTTCTACTTTGTTATCTATGATATATGTCTTTCTATCAATGAGTTTAGGGTATGGTGATGTATTTATGCATACCAAGAGCCAAGAACATGATGTAACCTTCAATCTTACCTTTTGCCATAACCCTTTCTCCAAGGAAGGGGGCCCTATAACTTGTAACCTTCATTTATGCTCCGAAGTGCTTCTTTACTTCGTAATGTAGACAACTCATAGCTTATTTGCTTACACTCTCATAGGAGAAAAACTCTCTATCTCCTTCATGTTTCTTCACTTTCTCCTGTAGGTCCTTAGTCTTCTGCCAACAAGCCTTCTCTGTATGTCACCCAGTCCACGTAAGGAACCTGCCCACCAAGTCCCCTTACCGCTTGACCACGAGAAATGGACCCCAGCAATGGTCGAGAAGTGAACTGCAGTGTGAGGAATCAATAAGTACAACTTTTTCGGAGGTATCAAACTCTCATACAGGTGCAGGTACAATTGGTAATGTGAATTTTAGTTGAGGAATTGAGAAGTACTTGGGAAATGGAGTAGTTAAGAGCCATACCTAGCAGTAGCAATTTCAGAAGGTCCACAAATACATAATAAACAAATAACTTACGAAAATAAGTGTGTAACCATCAACATAGTTATTGCTATGGCACATAGCCATGTGCCTGCATGTATGAAGGTGGTGGAGACAATGGCCATATTTTTCAGACATTGAAATTTGGGAGGAAGAGTAGGCATCGTATTTGTCAGACATTTTTGGGTGCATTGAAAACTTAGAACTTAGGTTAAAACTTGGAACAAATAAATTGCATCCAAATCATAAGTTAGAAGTGAGGATTGGGAATGTATTTTTACATTGGGAGGAGAAAAGCCTCCAATGAGACTTTCATTGTTAGAGCGAATAGGATCATATATAAATAATTTTTATTAAAATATTTAATATGAAAAATTACAACCCATGATACAAAGTTATGGATATACCAAATGTATTAAAAGTCAACCACAAACTAATTGACGGTTAAAGCCGTCTTGAATGCTAGAGTCCCTTCTTGCCTTTGGTAGGGACTAATAAGAGATGGAAAGTAGTGCAACCATAATCAATGTAAATAATAGATGGATTAGTTGTAGCATGAACAATCTTATATTTTATTTAGAAGAATCTAAGTACGCAATGGAAAAACAATATAATTTGTAGAGGGAAAATACGTCTGCATTAGCATTTAGTAGGTTTAGGAGAGTCGATGCAATGCCCAAGGTGTCACGTGAGATCTACTCCTAGAAGGGGTATTCGACCGGGTCATTTACTTCATATACCACATGTTACCTAATTTATAGTTTTGTTGTGACATAACAAAGGTAAACAAAATCATAACTGTGCATGCAGTTGCATTTTCACAAACCTTTTGAAATGTGTTTCAATAAAGTTGCTTAGGCCCTTTCAAAAACACCAAGTGCCAACATTATCCCTTTTTGTAATCCTTAAAGGCTACAATCCATGAGTTGAAATATCTCCCAAAACCTTCATCATCGTTTCCAAGCTAAACACAATTTTTCTACATTTCATGAAAATTCAATGATTAATAGTTTTTCTCTACTTGTTAATGGCACATTACTTGGTATGTTTATCTATGATAGTTTTTTTTTCATAGTAGTCCCCATTGTAATGGGGTGACATTGCACTCATCTCCAAAAGTGTTGCATTCCGGTAATAATGTTGACACCAACAAATAACTAATTAATAACATTGTCATAACCTCATGGTAAGTGAAGGATGTAGTCACTACTGCAAAGGCTATAAGTGGACATGAGGAGGAACAAAAGAGGCAAGACATTAATGTACGCATATACCTTTGTAACATGTTCTCATATATTTCTCTCTTTATGTCTAGGCATTCATAATAGGTCATTTTCAACCCAAGATTACATAAGGTCAAATGTATCCTATGGTCTAGTTTATGACTTCACGCCGACAATAGCTATGTGGGCAAGGTCACAAAGGGTGTCGATCTCCGAGATGTTAAGTGCACCCTCCTATGTGGTATTTTTTTATGTGATCTACCACAAAATAATTATGAGCAAAGTTGTTTTCTTTCATAGACACGAAAACAAGTAGTAGAAGTGTGCTTGTATTATAAGCTTCCTAATAAGCCAGTCCATCATGCGGGAAAAGTCATTGTGAACCTCCAATAATGTCAACATTTAAAAAGTGATTTGTTTATTTTTCAATTTCTATGACGTTGATATAGTAAAACACAAAGTGTGCCTCTCTAAATAATTGTTGCCTAGTGTGATTATGGAAGGATTCAAAGAAAGCGTTTGTTTTTTAGGTTGAATGTTTTTGTTTTTTAGGTTGAATGTTGGAAGTCCCTATATTCTTTGACCACAAACTTATAATGTTTTGAATGACATTAGAATAATTGTTATTGTTTATATAAAACTAAATTTCTATGATAGGTTTACTCACTTAGTGATGACTCTTAATAGTCTTTGAAATATCATATGAAATCATTTTCATGCCATAAATTTTGATAGAACTCGAGCAATTTGCTCACAAGATCCTTAAGTGATAATGAAAATGCATTATATTCCTTGGGAACTTGAATGCCTCTCTCCTTTTTAGGGTCACAAACATTCTTGGCCAATTTCTTCAACCAACATTTACATGCGTTTTAGAAGCAAAAAATTATCAAACGTTTGAAAACATCACTATGGATGAATGGCACATACAATATTTATTTGAAATAACATCAACAATAAATGCATATTGAAATCGGGGAAGAAAAAACACCGTGCATTGAACAAAGCCTTATTGCCAAGATTTGTCTGGGTGTGTTATTGACAAGAAGTGATGAAGGTTTACACATGGGGAGGAAGACAAAATAGGTTATCAAATTGCATGCAATCATGTCACAATTGTCTACCACACTACATTCTTCATTACAACCCAAGTGATACGAATACCATTATGATGTGCATTGAAAGCCAAGACAGTGTACAAAATACACTTCCATGGGATTCATAATTGCATGGACACATGTTGCAGATGAAAAACATTGATGAAATAATATCATATGCATAAATAATGCCAACAAAAATTAAATAACCTAGAATTTAGAATTCAATAATTTAAAATTATTAAATTTAAAATCAATATCAACATATTTAAATATCAGTGCACATTTAAAATTTATTTAACTTTGAGTGTCGTAATAACATCAGTATATTTTGTCTCCGAGGTGTAGGACAGTTGGTGACAGAGTGTGTTGTGAAAGCGCTCCTTGATGATAAAGTCACTGGTTCGAAACCTACGGGGACAGAAAATCCAACCATGTTAAAGGTTGGTGTGGCTCAGTTCAGGTGCGATCCCCAGGTGATTTTGATGGCTTAGATACCCCTGAGTCGTGGTTTCTTAGCCACAGGTTAGTCCCACATGTCACGGACAAACTAACAACAACAAAAAAAAATCAATATATTTTAAGTGGAATTCTTAATTAAAATTTAATAATTTAGTAAAACACTTACCTGAAATCTTGTAAAGAAGTATAGTAGTTATGCAATGCCCAAATTATTTGGATTGTTACCAATTGTGTACATGAGCTTTGTTTTTTTCTTTGATTGCATACAAGGTCACATTTCATTGTCGAGATGACTAAATTCTCTTTTTTTAAGTCATGAAGACGTTCAAAAAAATTAACAATAACTTCAGCTTGAACATGCCTACAATAGAATAGCTCACATTTGATGTCCATGACATTAAACATACCATTTAGAAGTTTTAGTGGCATCATGTTCACAATTGCTTTCGTAGTAATTTAGGTAATTGTTGCCACATTATCCTATGTTGTGAAATTTAGAAAACCAAAATGCTAAAATAAATATGAAAACCAGAAGGTCAAAATAAATCTAGTGTATGTAACGAGACTAATCTAGTGCATGTAATGAGACTATGCACAACGTAAAAGGGATTTATTTATCCTCCATAGTTCTTATATAAATGAGACATGTTTTCATAACAACTCTTTCCACTAAGACAAAAATCTTTCCAACGACGTTTTCAAAAACATGTTAATAACATAAAAATCTGACTTTATATGTATACATCTCATTTTATATATTAAAGAAGGCAATGCATGGATTACACATCTATGACTATTGGATATCAAAAATAATAAAGAAACTTGCTTGATGTTATTATTTCTACCATGAGGGTGATCTCTATAGTAGTCAATTATCTTACAATAATAGTTGTTTTACATGTTATCATTAATGGTTACATGAATAAAAACAACATTGTACTTGAAGACAATTATAGTAGTGTAACAACGTAACAATTAACATAGAAAAACTATTTTCATATCATATGTGAATGGAGAAGGTTTGTTACTTGCCACATGCGATTTTCCGAGCATATGGCATGGAATGTATTGGGCCAAACCTTCCACTTGGAGTTTCATGAGTAGGACCAAATTATTGGAATTTCCCTCTTTCACATTGCATTTGAAAACAACCACAACTCTTTGGTTATTCCAACTGCACCCAATTTACTTCCTCTTACAAGTACAAGTACATGCATGACTATGTATCACCATTCAGACAATAATGGTCAAAAGCATATTGGCATTCTTATTGTGTGATGATTTATTGATGCCTACATGGAGCTTCAACACTTTAGGAGGGTAAAACACCAAGGATGGTCTCCATCCCACATCGCCCATATCAGATAGCACCTCAAAGGCACATGATTGTGGCAGCCAAGATAAACAACATTTATCCTTGATGCCAAAATACCAAATGAGGGGAATTTGGCAAAACACCCATGTTGTGGGTAGAAATAGAATTTCCACTCATAGAGTTGTATGTGAAGTTGTAGTGACGCGTATATGTGAAGTTGTAGAAAAACATGAATTTATATGTGAATAGTGAAGCATGAGCATTAGCAGGGGGATCTAACACAAGATAGCCATGCAAAAGCACCATGAGGGGATCGAACACAAGACCAACTCCTTGACTAAAATGCCAAGGGCATTAAACAAGAAACACACATCAATGGTAACAATTCAACTCATGGGGTTGTATGTGGAGGTGTAGCGATGCAAGAACACCATGGGTGACGTGGAATGTCTGGTTCACTACAACAAAAAATGTCATTGATGATAAGTTAGCTTGTGACAGGCCATATGTATTCATTTCCAATGTAAGCATAAGCAATGACCTTTCCACACCCATTGCTTGTGTTAGTAATAATGATGAGCAGACAACAATGATTGTTCATGGAAGTATTACTGATTAATTCAATGATAGCTCGGGGAAGCCCATCATTGAGACAATATTTTGGTGAAGTTAATAACAATCAGTGGGTAGAAACCATCACCAAAATAGAACAAGCAATAAGGGCAATAGGCACTAATAATTACCATACATCTCTAGATATAAATGACAATAATGTCTATCATCTAGAGTACTAATAATTTTTAAAAAGAAGCAAGACAATCTCCAAAGGTGATACCCTAGGGGAAAATTTCCTATAAATAATTTTCTTCCTTTAATCTACTTCATACTCTTCATTTTTATTTGGGCTAATGGTTAGTTATGAGTTAGAGGGATAGAGGTTGGGGGTCAATGGTTTAGGTGGTAGGGGTTATGTTGGGAAAGGGATGATGGTTAAGTGTTAAGGGCTAGGGGATAATATTTAATGGGCTATATGTTACCATAGAATATGGTAATAGTATCAAACATGTTAGTGGGTTAATGTTTAGGGTGTTTTAGACTCATCAATGGTTATGGGGTTTGGGGTAACTAAGTTGGTTTCTATTTAAGTGTTAGTGGTTGGTGGGATGAGGGGTACAAAGACTAGTCGGTTATTTATCAAGTGTTAGGGGAGGTTGCGGGCTAGTGGTTTAATAACTACAAGTTATGGGTTAGTGATTGTAGGTTGGGCTTATTCAAGCTTGGTGATTTAGTGTGTTAGAGGATCGATGATGGGTCTATGGGTCCATGTTTTATTGTGTCGGTGGTAATATAATGATTTGATATGGTGCAGATAATTGTTAGTGATGGGGTGATTATAGTCTAAGTTCAAATGTATAAGTCATGGAGCCATATCTTTATTAAATTTAAAAGGGTACATGATGGACATATACTTTATGGAGTCAAGCTTAATCAGAGTTGATTTCATCAACTAGACACATTATATAAAGGCGGCATCAAGAGAGTTTAGGTTGGGAAGGGGAGGTCCTAAAATTAGCCCCATTGCATGTAATGGTTCATATTAATAGAATCATTCTTACCCAACTCTTTCTTGTATTTTTGTGGTGTATTTTATTAACGAGTTACTATCAATGTTCCTTCTATGAATTCCATGGTGCATTTGCATATTTAATCTCCTTTTGTACTGGAATTCAAGCCTTCTAGATCTCAACCCTCAAAATCGAGCTTATTTGAAATGTTTTTTGTTATCTCAATTGGGTTTCCCATGGAATTTGATTTCACTTCCTAGTTTGGGAGATATTGTCAATTGAGGTACCAAAGGTACATAACATAGGAATGCCACACATACCTTTAGTTTCAGTTGGAATTTCTCACTCCATGTTCTACATCAAAACAAGTTCCATATACTAATGGAAATATCTCTTAGATACCTCCAATGGGTTTTCTATGGAATTTGATTTCATTGCTTGCAACAAAAGTTATGAACAAATTGTCAACAAGATGTCAACTACCCCTAAAATCATGATTTTTTCGTATGAATTTTTATCTTTTGGATATATTAAATCCCAGTGTAATTTATTTTTTACCTCATATGTTATAATCAAGACAATGAGCAAGATTTCCATTGCCAACTCGATTATGGTTCATTGAAAAACCTAAGGTTACGAGTTAGCCACACGAAACCCCTCTTTTCAATGGCAATGGGCAAATTGTAAGCATGTTGGTGTTCGACAACACATGTATTCCAACATAGGATGAACACCTTCAGTAACCTCTCACATAACCATATTAAAGATCAACACACCGATGTTTTCACGTGGTAAAACCCCTACGGGGAAACATCCACGACCCCAACCAACGCGACCACTTGGAGCAGTTTATTAATGCAAAGAAAAAGATTACAGAGAGATTTTACAAGAGAGTTTCTCACAAT
>ML784697.1:210628-220716 GCA_009831015.1 Picea engelmannii | reverse complement strand
TAAAAGGTAGATACAAACACAGAATATGCACTACCTAGCTTAGAAAGAATAAGATATATGCAACGCTCTTCCTCCATTTTTATCTTACATTCTTCACATAAAATTCTGAGTGTTTTAAACTTAGATAGATAGTCTCCAAGGCAGGAAAAATCACTTGGACTCAAGGTTAGTATTTGATTTTCTAACTTTTGTGCTCGAATAATATTGAGTTTACCAAACACAGATTCAATCGTGTTCCAAGCTTCTTCGGGGTCATCAATTCCTTGAAGGTGGTACCTTAAATCAGGAGAGATGGACATTCCGATTAGTCCACGTGCTTTTTCATTCCTATTATCCCATTTGGCTTTCTTATCATCATCAGTGGGTGTTGTTTCCTTTCCCAAGGTAATCTGGTACAGACCTTTACTTCTTAATAAATCTTCCATAAGGGATTTCCATTGGAAGTAGTTGTTGTTGGTAAGCAAGACATTACTTGTAGAAGCCATATTAAATATGCAGATAATGCAGATTTAAAAACTGAAACTAATGATTGGGATGGAAATATCTCGAAAAGTTATGCGGTTTTAAAAAAAAGGCACTGAAAACGGACTTCCGATGTGAGAGTTATGCCCTTTTTAAAAAAAAGGCATAAACGGTAACCAAATAACCACGTGATAGTGTAAGCTACTTTATGAAGTGACCCACTTTTATAAAGAGAAGTGGGGATCACTTTTACAATGAAGTTACCTTATAACAGAAAAGTTGCATGCAAAATAAATAACTCTAAAATAAAATATAAAGCTATTTATAGTGATTCACTTTTATACTTGAAGTGAAATGCACTTTACAATTTTTAGCATGAACTTTTTCAAAAAAAGTAACAAAATAGAGACTTGAATTCAAGACTTCTTACTTAATAAGGCAAGTTTTAACCAAATGGTCTAGAAAAACATATTGTGATGTTCAGAAGGAGGATTGGGGGTGTTGTTGTTGTTGTTGTGGAAGACGAACTTGGAGAGCATGCTAAAAAAAACTCTTTTCACACAAGAAAAAAAAAATCGCTTCTCGATAACAACAAGGGTTAGATCTCGGTTAGCTTACCCGGAAGATGCACCTTTTCCTATCTGTTTCTGATTTTCTGAGATCGCACAGGGCGCGGGGAAAAGAGCATACATAGATCTAAAAGAGTAGCAATCTAGAAATAAAAAATACAAACCGAAATAAAATCAAAATAAACTTTGTAGAAATTTAAAAAATGCGTATTCAGGCTTTATACCTCCGGATCTGACTGTAATGGTCATATATTGGGCATATAGAAACCTTTTCAAATGAAACGAAAAGTGTTCCTAAATGAAACGAGTGCTCCAGACGCAATGGAACAATCCTCTCAGCAAAAAATGTACGAAAATGTCAGAAAATGGAGATGAGGCAACTCATCTTCACGATCTCGATCTACAACATGAGCGGGTCTTCAAACAGGCTTTGATACCATGTTCGACAACACAGGTATTCCAACAGAGGATGAACACCTTCAGTAACCACTCACATAACCAGATCAAAGATCAACACACCGGTGTTTTTACGTGGTAAAACCCCTACAGGGAAACATCCACGGCCCTGACCAACGTGGCCACTTGGAGCAGTTTATTAATGCAAATAAAAATATTACAGAGAGATTTTACAAGAGAGTTTCTCACAATCGATCATCGACAAATGACCCTCCATGCTCTTTAAATAGAGATCATGGACCAATCAGGTGTCAATCCACGGATCAATGGCCGTTAAGATCAAGGAGAGTATGAACCGTCAGATCACTCTATGTCGAGAACATATCGTGATCGTCGGATTTCCTAATTACAAATGCATACTAATGCATACTAAAGAAACACACTTTTACCTAATGACATATTAGACCAAGTAGATCTTAACTAACTCCTAAGTGTCTAAATATCCTAACAATTGGTACGTTAAACATAATGGGTCTCATTTTTATTTAGCATGGGTGAAATGATGGGGACCATCATTTTGTAAGGCGAGGGTGGGGGATGGGGATGATATAAATCTTAAGGGGGCTTATAGTCTAAGATCATATGTATAAGTCATAAAGTCATTTTTCCATTAAATGTAAAACGAAACATGATGGATATGTACTTTATGGAGTCAAGATTAATCAAAGTTGACTTCGTCAACAAGACATCTTATAAAAAGGCAGTAGGAAGAGAGTTAAGGTCAGGAAGGAGAGGTCTTTAAATTGGCCTCATTGCATGTAATGTTTCATATTAATAGATTTTTTTTTCTCCAAATATCTCTTAAATTTCCGGTGTATTTTATTTATGTGTTTCCATCAATGTTCCTTCTATGAATTTCATGACAAAATTGCACGTTTACTTTGTCAACAAGACACCTTATAAAAGTGCAATAGGAAGAGACTTCAAGTCAGGAAGGAGAGGTTCTAAAATTGGCCTTATTGCATGTAATGGTTCATATTAATAGAATCCTTCTTCTACAACTCTCTCTTATATTTTTCTGGTGTATTTTATTTATGTGTTTATGCCAATGTTCCTTCTATGAATTGCATGGTAGATTTGCATGCTTACTCTCCTCTTCTCTTGGCATTCAAACCCTTTGGATCTCATTCCTCGAGATCTAGCTCATTTGAGAGGTTTTTCTATTAGTTCAAGTGGTTTTTCCCCATAATTTCAATTTGCTTCATAGTTTGGGAGATATCATCAATTGAAACACCTAAGGTATGTAACATATCAAGGTCGTACGTACCTTGAGTTTTAACAAGACTTTTCTCACTCCACATACTACAAAATCACAATTTCCATATACCAATGGAGAGATCTCTTTTGTTCATGGGTTTGTACTTGAAGGCTCTAAAGTACACCGTCAAGGCATTCGAAAAGATAGAGAAGGCCAAGGATAAAAAGGTAAGTTATATGAAAAGGGTTATTGTTGGTTCCTTAACTGTCTCTGTCTAGCTTCCCAGTTTTCCTGGATACTAATGTCTCTTTTGATTACTACCCATGAATGTTCTAACTCAACCCAGTTATTTGTTGTCTGTAGGATGGTGTTGAATAAATTGAAAGCGATGCTTGTTTGATCTGATAGTCCATGTAACACCCTGTTTCCCCTAGTCTGTATAAATAACTATATTGGCCAAGAACTATGGCAAACTCCAAGATGTGAATGTGTGATTTGACAGACCCTGTATAAAGGGTCGATGAATGTAAATGATGTGTGAATATATGTTGCCTGACTACTGGGAGGGGGATGTACTGAAAAAAAGAGACCACGATGGCTGATGAAAGGTGGTGGAAGGCACCTGGAATGGTGGCGTTAACTTCCACCGAACCAATACCGTATTGGTTTTTACTGGCTCAAAGACCAAAGCTGCTCTCTGGCCCTGGAATGAATTACTCGTCTGGATGGTAGGTGGGGAGGATCCTCATGAGTTAATGAGGGGATGGGTGTGAACCACCCATCCATAGAAGCCCTTAGATCTGACCACTGCGCCACACGCAACCTTGTAGGACAAAGCAAGAAAGGAAGTGTGGGGAGAGAGGAGCGTACAATAGGAATCGCAGAAGGAGAACCAGAGGAACTCCGGAAAATACAGCGAGTCTTGAGCAGAGGAGGAGAGTAACCTTCGTTCTTGACTTCCGACGAGTGGGAAGTAGGAGACTGAGTCTCAAAGCCTCGTGGTCTAGCTCGGGGGTGGCTAGTGTTAAATCCATTGGGAATCGCTAGGCCTACGGTTGGGTGGAAACGAGCACCCCTCTCAGCAGTTGCATTACACCTGGTGTTTTCTAATGAGTATTTATGTCCTGTATCTTAAATTGAATGTTCCTGGAATGCATGTTCATGGTTGTACACTCATAAATGGTTTCTGTATAGAAGTGTTTGCCTGATGTTTTGATTGGAAATGGTGGATGCATGCTTATACTCGTATGACCATATTCGGTTCATATATATATATATTGAACAAGTTTAGATTTTGAGTTCATTCTTGGGAGATTTGTCCCATTTACTTAACTCACGTGATGCCCTGGTTGGATTTCCCCGAAGGCACCTCCTTTCGGGAAAGTTCCCTCACCATACAGAGAGGAGTGAGTTCCTTGAAAGGACTACCGTTATAGTAAACCCATGAATTTGCTTCATCCCTGTCACCGAAAGTAGCTTAGCGGGGATACCTCTCGACTTTTCAGCGTTTTCGGCACCCGGGAATCCCAAGGGTCAGTTCTCTTGTCTTCGCACATCGCGAAATCTCGATGTGAGAAACCCAAAATGATAGAGCGTGGATAGATTTTGATGTTTCGGCATTTCGGCACCCGGGAATCCCAAGGGTTCATTCTCTTGTCTTCGCACATCGCGAAATCTCGATGTGAGAAACCCCAAAATGATAGAGCGTGAATAAATTTTGATGTTTCGGCCTTTCGGCACCCGGGACTCCCAAGGGTCAGTTTCCTTGTCTTCGCATATCGCGAAATCTCGACTTGTGAAACCCCGAAATGAACTTAGCGTTATATATATATATATATATATATATATATATATATATATATATATATCTACGTTTCGTAGTTTCGACTCTTGGAAACTCAAGTGCGAGACCTCTTGTCCTCGCACATCGCAAAATCCTGACTTGAGAAACCCCGAAGCGAACTTAGCGTTATATATATATATATATATATATATCGGCGTTTCGGAGTTTCGGCTCCTGGGAAACTCAAGTGCGAGACCTCCTGTCTTCGCATATCGTGAAATCCCGATTTGTGAAACCCTGATATGAGCTTAGTGCATATATATGGGATTTCGAAGTTTTAGCTCTCGGGAAACCCAAGTGCGAGACCTCCTGTCTTCACATATCGCGAAATCCTGACTTGCAAAACCCCGAAATGAGCTTAGTAGATATATGGGTTTCGGTGTTGCGGCACCTGGGAAACCGAAGGGTATGAACCCTCGTCTTCATACATCGTGAAATCCCAGTACGCAAAGTCCCGGTAGGTGAAATCCCGAAGCGGCTTGGTGAGAAGAGGATTTTGGGTCTCGGGGTTTAAAGAGTTGAAGAGCCCAACTCTCGTGAATTTCAAACTTCCGGTTTTCGAAGTCCCGAAATGCGAAAGGTGCCTCTTGGCTTAGCCTGGGGTCATAATCGATGGTCACATGGAAGTGAAGCCTACGCTTGGTGCTTGAGTTGTACACGACGAATTTTCAACGAAAGAACCAGTGAAATGGGTGTAGTGAAGGTCCCGATCGAATGACCTAGCCTACGCTAGAACCGCGTAGGATTTCGGGGATTCTGTTCCTCGAAGAAGAGAATAAAAAGCCAAAAAATATTAGTTCCCGCAGTGGGTGTGTTACAAATTGGTATCAGAGCATGGTTACAACACTTGGCCTGCTTGGGCTCATGAACGGGTTGCGTGGAGACTCCATTCGGAGTACTGTTAAAAGGAGTAACTCTTTATCTTGACCCCCTCAATTAAAAGTTGAAGTTAAGAATGAAAACTCCTATTGTGTGTGTGCCTGTGAAAAATATGAATTATGTATTGGTTATGAATGAATACAAATATTGACTAACAACAAGCATTTTTCTTTGCACACAAGCGGACGATCAACCGCGGGAAATTACAGACGTATAGAATGGTGACTCACCATGAAGTGGGGGAGGGCTCCGATAATAGAGACAAAAAGTCTGACGAAAGGAGGGTAGTAGGGACCCCTCCAGATCTAGCTGAGATTGTGAGGAGCCTCATGGTCGAATTACAAAGCTGCAAGGCTGACAACGAGAGGATGATAAAAGAGCAAGAGAAGTGAACAAAAATTAATGCAGTTTTACTGCAGAGCTTATCCGACATACAAAGACAATTGCAACATGAACCTGAGATACAGAAATGTGGTCATGTCAGTGGCCACACTGAGAGGAGCACCTCGAGAAAGATCTACCCCAGAGATAAGGGACAAGCGTCGGATGATTCCTCTGGAAAGGAATTTGGCGACTTGGAGGGATCTTGTAGCAGCAGAACTACTTCTCATTCCCGAAGAAAATGAAAGAAGCAAAATTTTTCCAAGAGTCAAAATCTCAAAGAGTTCAAGAAGGCCAAACCACCCTCCTTCGACGGTGAAATAAAGAAGGGAGAGGAAGCAGAGGCCTGGCTGCTTGGACTAAAGAAGTATTTCAGAGTCCACGACTTCTCAGAAAACTTGAAGGCCCGAGTAGCCACCTTCAACTTGAATGGAAAGGCTTCCATTTGGTGGGAAGACCTTAAGAATGTAAAAGGGATTCACAAAGAAGATCTGTCTTGGGAATGGTTTGAGAAATACTTCAGGAAGAAATATCTGTCGGAAAAATACTTCAACGAAAAGATTAAAGAATTCTATGAACTCAAGCTGGGGAAACTCACCATAGAGGAATATGTCAGCAGATTCCTCGAGTTGCTAAGGTATGTACCCTACATAAAAGTGGAAAAGGAAAAGGTGCAACGATTCAACAGTGGACTACCTAAGGACTATCAGAACATAATTGAATTTGACGAACCAAAGACCCTAGAAGATACTATCTGAAAGGCAAGATATTGTTATGAACAACTTGGGCATCGGACAGGACCTCACAAAGGCTGTAAGCAAAAGAATAGTTCGGGATTGCAGAAAAAGGGGTTTAAATCCCCAAGATTTAAGGACTATAAAAAGAACTCAAGGATGAGCTTCCCAACCCGAAGTGTACACCAGCAAAACTTTCCCTCCTTGAGCGGAAATAAACTTTCTGGATCTGCCACAGTAAAGACTGATAGTTCCCAAAGAGAGAACCTTTGAAATGCTGGGGTTGTGGAGAAGAACATCTACTGAGGGACTGCCCGCACCGACAACAGAACAGCCGGAGAATTTACAACGTTCAAGAAGCTACCACCGTCAATAACGTGGCCACGAGTGTGCCGCAAATTTATGCAGCCTTGGATAATAACCAAGCTGACCACTAAGCTTCAGTGGTGGAAATCGAAGGTATGATCACCAACCATCTAGTGTCTATTTTGATTGACCCTGGTTCAAATTTGAGTTATATAGCCCCTAAGGCTGTTGATAAATGTAAACTACAGCCACATAAAAATTCCAAGCCATGGTTGGTACAGTTAATCATTGGCACCAAAAGAAGGGCAATAGAGGTCATACCAGCCTGCCAATTCATTATGGGCGAATTCCCCACCCAAGCAACCCTTAACATATTACCCCTGGGATCGTATGATCTGTTGATTGGTATGGACTGGCTAGCCACCCATAAAGCCAAATTGGAATGTTACCATAAATCCTTGGAATGTGTAAGTGAAGAAGGAAAGAGAACAACCCTTCAAGGGATCCAAAAACCTGTCTCGGTGAGACAAATATCAGCTCTTCAAATGAGAAAGTATTGCAAAAAAGGATGTCCACTATATGCAATAAAGGTGTTGAAAACAATTGAAGGTGACAAACCAAGCCTCGAAGACCACCCCCCACTGAGAGAATACAAATATGTATTTCTGGAAGAGGTACCGGGTCTACCTCTGAGAAGGGACATCGACTTCTCAATAGAACTTGCACCAGGAGCGGTGCCAGTGTCTAGGACACCCTACAGGATGAGCACACCTGAGCTAGTTGAGCTTAAATTACAACTGAAAGAAATGATGGACAAAGGCTATATTTGGCCCAGCGTGTCTCCATGGGGAGCACCAGTCCTGTTTGTGAAAAAGAAATATGGCACCCTCCGACTGTGTATAGATTATAGACAACTTAATAAGGTAACCATAAAGAACAGGTACCCCTTACCCATGATCGATGACTTGTTCGATCAATTGGGAGTTGCCTCTATCTTCTTGAAGATTGACTTGAGGTCTGGATACCATCAAGTCCGAATCAAGGGTGAAGACATCCACAAAACTACCTTCAGGACGAGATATGGTCACTACGAGTTTGTGGTAGTACCATTCGGATTGACCAATGCCCTTGCCACTTTTATGTGCTTGATGAACAATGTGCTCATCAAATTTCTAGACAAATTTGTGATAGTTTTTATTGACGACATATTAATTTACTCTAAGAATAGAGAGGAACATGAGGAACACCTTAGGCTTTTGCTTCAAGTGCTAAGAGAACATCATATCTATGCCAAATTTAGCAAGTGTGACTTTTTCTAGAAGCAAATACATTACTTGGGCCATGTCCTGTCTGAAGAAGGGGTAGCAGTAGACCCTGATAAGATCAGGTCTATCATGGAATGGCCTACCCCGAAGGACATTTCAGATATCAGATCCTTTATGGGCTTGGCAGGATACTATAGGAGATTTATAAAAGGGTTCTCCAAGATTGGGTGTCCAATCACTACCCTCCAGAAGAAGGGGACAAAATTCACGTGGACACAAAAATATGAAGAAAGATTTCAAACCCTGAAACATCTACTGACCCACGCAACCGTGTTGAAGATCGTCGATCCTGAAGTTGACTTCCTCATGTGCACAGATGCATGTAAGGAAGGGATCGGAGGATTCCTTATGCAAGGAGGAAGTGTGGTCTGCTATGAATCCCGAAAATTGAATGAGCACAAAGTCAACTATGTGACCCATGATCTAGAACTAGCCGCCATAGTGCACGCCTTAAAAATGTGGAGGCATTACCTCCTGGGAAGAAAATTTGTACTTATGACAGACCACTGTGGATTGTGATATCTGTTTGACCAACCAAAGCTCAATGCCAGACTAGCTAGGTGGATGGCCCTGCTCAACGAGTTTGATTTTGAAATCAAACATATTAAGGGAAAGGAAAATAGGGTGGCCGATGCCCTTAGCAGAAGCATGAAAACAATTCACTTGGTAGCAGTAAGCACCTGCGAGACGGATGTCAAGGAAAGAGTCAGAAATGCACAAGAGACAGACACGTTCTTCCAGACTGTGACCTCGTACCTGCAACAAGAACCCACAAGGATAAAGTATGGAGGCTACCAGATGATGGAAGGAGGTCTGCTCACTTACAGAAATCGATTGTATATCCTAGATTGTGATGACTTGAAGAAGTTCATAATGGATGAACTGCACAAAAGACCCTATACTGGTCATCCAGGATACCAGAAGATGATCACGACCACCAGGAAACAATTCTATTGGCCTGGATTGAAGAAAGACATAGTTGAGTACTTAGCCAAATGCATAGAATGCCAACAGGTTAAAGTAGAACACCGACACCCAGCAGGATTATTACAACCTCTGCTAATCCCGAAATGGAAATGGGAAACCATCTCCACGGATTTCATCACTGGATTATCAACCTCAACCATACAAAATGAAGCCATCATGGTAGTGGTGGATAAATTGAGCAAGTCCGCTCATTTCATCCCCATCAAATCGACTTGTAAGGCAATAGACATCGCCAACGTATTCATGAAGGAGATATTTATACTGCATGGTATGCCGAAAGAGATCATGTCTGACAGAGACACAAAATTTACTTCCAACTTTTGGAAATCACTGATGGATGGTTTGGAAACCAAGTTACTATTTAGCACAACCTGTCACCCTCAAACCAATGGACAGACGGAAAGGGTGAACCAAATATTAGAAGACATGCTTAGGATGCACGTAATGCATCAACCCAAAAAGTGGGAAGATTTCCTGCCACTGGTGGAATTTGCCTACAACAACGGCTACCAAGAATCTCTGAAGACGAGCCCTTTCGAAGTCCTCTACAGTAGGCTGTGCAATACTCCAGTCAGTTGGAGTAATCCCGTAAACAGAGTTACTATTGGACTCGACCTGTTGAAAGAAATGGAACAACAAGTGATTCAGATAAAACAAAATCTAAAGGTCGCTCAGAACCGACAAAAAAGTTACGCTGACCAAAAGAGAACTCCAAGACAGTTCAAGGTGGGAGACCACGCATACCTCAGAGTTAGGCCTAGGAAGAGTTCCCTGAAGATGGGAGCATGTGCCAAGTTGGCACCTTGATATTGTGGACCCTTTGAAGTTCTAGATAGAGTGGGACCTGTAGCCTATAGGCTAGCACTTCCTCCCATAGTAAAAGCACATAATGTTTTCCATGTTTCATTATTGAAGAAATATGTACATGATTCTAATCATATAATTGAC
>ML784697.1:198936-210578 GCA_009831015.1 Picea engelmannii | reverse complement strand
CCTATAGGCTAGCACTTCCTCCCATAGTAAAAGCACATAATGTTTTCCATGTTTCATTATTGAAGAAATATGTACATGATTCTAATCATATAATTGACTGGTATGTGATCCAGGTGGAACCAGAGGGAGAATTCCTACCAGAACCTCAATGCATATTGGATAGAAAGGAAACCTCACTCAGGAACTGAACCATTGCACAAGTCAAGGTGTAGTGGAAACATTTTGGCCCCGATGAGGCTACATGGGAAATGGAAGATGCCATGAAACAGGCATATCTGATTTTGTTTACTTCTGTACTTACACGTTCTATTGATAGATAGAACATCAAGGACGATGTTCCTTTAAGGGGGAGGGAATTGTAACACCCTGTTACCCCAGTCTGTAAAAATAACTATATTGGCCAAGAACTATGGCAAACTCCAAGATGTGAATGTGTGATTTGACGGACCCTGTATAAAGGGTCGATGAATGTAAATGATGTGTGAATATATGTTGCATGACTGTTGGGAGGGGGATGTGCTAAAAAAAGAGACCACGATGGCTGATGAAAGGTGGTGGAAGGCACCTGGAATGGTGGCGTTAACTTCCACCGAACTAATACCGTATTGGTTTTTACTAGCTCAAAGACCAAAGCTGCTCTCTGGCCCTGGAATGAATTACTTGTCAGGATGGTAGGTGGGGAGGATCCTCATGAGTTAATGAGGGGATGGGGACGAACTGCCCTGTATAATCCCTAAGACCTGACCACTGTAGGGGAATTCACGCCACAGGCGACGTTGTAGGACAAAGCAAGAAAGGAAGTGTGGGGAGAGAGGAGCGCACAACAGGAATCGCGGAAGGAGAACCAGAGGAACTCCAGAAAATACAACGAGTCTTGAGCAGAGGAGAAGGAGAGTAACCTTCGTCCTTGACTTCCGACGAGCAGGAAGTAGGAGACTGAGTCTCAAAGCCTCGTGGTCTAGCTCGGGGGTGGCTAGTGGTAAATCCATTGGGAGTCGCTGAGCCTACGGTTGGGTGGAAACGAGCACCCCTCTCCACAGTTGCGTTACACCTGGTGTTTTCTGATAAGTATTTATATCATGTATCTTAAATTGAGTGTTCTTGGAATGCATGCTCATGGTTGTACACTCATAAATGGTTTCTGTATAGAAGTGTTTGCCTGGTGTTTTGATCGGAAATGGTGGATGCATGCTTATACTCGTATGACCATATTCGGTTCATATATATATATATATTGAACAAGTTCAAATTTCGAGTCCGTTCTCGGGAGATTTGTCTCATTTACTTAACTAGCGCGATGCCCTAGTTGGATTTCCCCGAAGGCACCTCCTTCCAGGAAATTTCCCTCACCATACAGAGAGGAGTGAGTTCCTTGAAAGGAATATTGTTGTAGTAAACCCATGAATTTGCTTCATCCCTGTCACCGAAAGTAGCTTAGCGGGGATACCTCTTAGCTTTTCGACGTTTTCGGCACCCGAGAATCCCAAGGGTCAGTTCTCTTGTCTTCCCACATCGTGAAATCCCGATGTGAGAAACCCCGAAATGATAGAGCGTGGATAGATTTTGATGTTTCGACGTTTCGACACCTGGGAATCCCAAGGGTCAATTCTCTTGTCTTCGCACATCGCGAAATCTCGATGTGAGAAACCCCGAAATGATAGAGCGTGAATAAATTTTGATGTTTCGGCGTTTCGGTACACGGGACTCCCAAGGGTCAGTTTCCTTGTCTTCGCATATCGCGAAATCCCGACTTGCGAAACCCCGAAATGAACTTAGCGTTATATATATATTGGCGTTTCGGCTCTTGGAAACTCAAGTGCGATACCTCTTGTCCTCACACATTGTGAAATCTCGACTTGCGAAACCCCAAAGCGAACTTAGCGTTATATATATATATATATATATATATCGGAGTTTCGACTCTTGGAAACTCAAGTGCGAGACTTCTTGTCTTCGCATAACGCGAAATCCCGACTTGCGAAACCCCGAAGTGATCTTAGCGTTATATATATATATATATCGACATTTCGGAGTTTCGGCTCTTGGAAACTCAAGTGCGAGACTTCTTGTCTACAAACATCGCGAAACCCCGAAATGAACTTAGCATTATACATACATATATACATATATATATATCGGCGTTTCAGAGTTTCGGCTCTTGGAAACTCAAGTGCGAGACTTCTCGTCTTCGCACATCGCGAAATCCCAACTTGTGAAACCCTGAAGTGAACTTAGCGTTATATATATATCGGCGTTTCGGAGTTTCGGCTCCCGGGAAACTCAAGTGTGAGACCTCCTGTCTTCACATATCGCGAAATCCCGATATGAGCTTGATGCATATATATGGGATTCCGGAGTTTCGACTCCCGGGAAACCCAAGTGCGAGACCTCATGTCTTCGCATATCGTGAAATCCCAACTTGCGAAACCCCGAAATGAACTTAGTAGATATATGGGTTTCGGTGTTGTGGCAACTGGGAAACCGAAGGGTATGAACCCTCATCTTCATACATCACCAAATCCCAGTACGCGAAGTCCCGGTAGGTGAAATACCGAAGCGGCTTGGTGTGAATAGGATTTTGGGTCTCGAGGTTTGAAGAGTTGAAGAGCCCGACTCCCGTGCATTTCAAACTTCCGGTTTTCGAAGTCCCGAAATGCGAAAGGCGCCTCTTGGCTTAGCCTGGGGTCATAACCGATGGTCACATGGAAGTGAATCCTACGTTTGGTTCTTGAGTTGTACACGACGGATTTTCAATGAAATAACTAGTGAAATGGGTGTAATGAAGGTCCCGATCGGATGACCTAGCCTACGCCAGAACCGCGTAGGAATTTGGGGATTTTGTTCATCGAAGAAGAGAAGACAAAGCTGAAAAATATTAGTTCCCACAGTGGGTGTGTTACAGTCAATGTTCAATATTAGGCTGTCTTGTAACTGGAACAGTCATGAGGGATAAAGACTGAAAGGATAGATTGTGTGTTTTCTTTTAAGGGTTCACTATTTCTGTTTCAAAACATGTAGGAATAACTCCAAAACTTTGAATTAATAGAATGACGAAACTAAAGGTCGTTTCTGGTATCTGAGTTAAATTTTGAAAAAGGGAATATGCATGAAATGAAAAGAAAACATAAAGCTGTCGAACAAGGTGAGGCATCAATTAAAGATGAATCTCACTTTATTGATAGGAGAAGAAAATAGTCAAGAAAAACTCTTAATGAAGCATATGATATTGAAATCTAAAACATTTGTAGGGCTTGTATCTGCTGATAGCCGATACAGAGGAAAGGATGTAAACGATTAAATTGCAAGAATAATTAATTACCACAGTAGAGGTTGTACTAAATTGTAGTTAAGCATTCATCAAAGATATATATAAAAAATATGAAACAACAGAGAAACACATAACTCAAACTTGACTAGATGTGGAATCTTCAATCTGTATTTGTATTAATTCAAAAATATCTTCAAATTCTTCTTTACAATGTGCCTCGAAAAAGCCTTAGATCAGTATCCTAAAATTATATTTATACTAGATCACTGATGATTGTTGGTTGGTGATCTCCTAACTCCTAGGGGCAAACAGTTACAATAATTGCAAACCTCAACCGTTTGCATGATTATCATTTATTTTCCTATCATCTCGATAATATAAGTTTTCAAAATGATACTTCATTGTTTTATTGAAGTATCTCCTTCTTTTGACCTGATACATTCAATACATTTTTCAAGAAAATGTACGAAATTTCTGGGAGGCTCTAGAAGATCCTTTACTTCAAATAGATAGAATTTTCTCTGAGTTTCTGGAAGCCGATCTTCAATCCCCTTACCAGTAAACTTAATTGATTGCAATTTTAAGTTTGGCTTCACTAGCCACTTGTCTATTAGGGTAACATCCATTTCCTTTAACTGTGAAATTTCCATTTGAAATTCGTTCAAACCCTCTTTAAAATTCAACTGGTGTCTTATGATGTTTATCAGTCCTAATTGCCTAGTGCATTTGTCTCTTCCAATACCTAATGATTCCTTGTCTAATAAATCAAAGATTCTTTCACAATCGTCTTTGATTTCTTTGACTATTTTCCTATTTTTTGCTATGTTGTTTTCCCATACCTTGATCATGATATCGCCTCTAATTTGCTCTGTGATAGAAAGATTTGGAATTTTCGATACTTCTTCATTTTTAGAACATACAACTGCCTTTTGTAAAGTGGCCCTTGTTGCTTTAGCTTCTTTTTCTTTAAAAATAATATTATCAAGAGCATTGCTTGCTTCCTGAAAATAATTCTGAATAATCTCTACTCGGGAGATTACTTTATGTTGCTCGACTTCTACCTTCGCATGTATTTCCAGTGATTGGTCCTGAAAAACTTTCAGATCTATAACCTGGCCTTTTATTAAATTCAATTTAGCATGTATTTGTCTTACCAATTATTCTTGCCGAATAACCTGTATTTGGCTAGTCTGCATCTTCTCATTCCTCTCGTCTAGACTTGACTTAAGCGATTGAATTTCTTGCTTGTCAACAACTCTGGCCTGCTCTAGACCTTTATTTATTTCTACTTTGGTATTTTTCTTGGTATCTTTTAGTTGATTTTGCAACTGGGTTATCCTGTGGTTAGTCTGTTCCGACCTTGCTCTCATATTGCCAACATTGAATAGATTTGTTGTTGCCAGCGCTTCCATGGAGCCTGCCACCTCTGTAGTGAAGTCTCCCTCTTCCAAGTTTTTCCCATCCACCAGCACCCCGTGTTTCTTTACCATACCACCTTCTCTCATATACATCTCCTGCTTTAATACAACCTTCCTCTTTTCACTGAAAAAGTAATCAAAGGGAGGTATTTCTTCTTTGGAGATAGGGTCAAGGTCACTGGCATATGTGACTCCTACCTGAGGGAACCCAAAAGTAGACTGTAAAGGGATCAAGGAAGTTATGGGATTACCCAACTCAGTGGATTTTGTTTCCTCTGTTGTCTTGGGAGTATCAATATGAATAGTAGATGATGAAGGGGGGGTAGATTGACTGGACTCGGGAGGTGTCTCGGACCTTCTTTTTGCTTATGCTCCTGGATTCTTTGTCTGTGGGACTTCTTTGTTTTGAGAAGATCCTTCTGCCCCCTTTGGATTTTCCTCAGTGTCTGCTTTATCCTGATCTTTCTGTCTGAAGCCTGGGGGAATGTTTTCTTGTTCTTGAGGAGATGTTGTTACTTCGCCCTGCAATATTTTGGGTAAACCGCTGCATCTGTGTCTCTGGAAGGTTAGAAGACTAGTTTGCAAGTCAGATGATAACGTCTGTACCCTGTCTAACACCTCTTCGTAAGTTTTGACCCCTTTGAAAATGTCATCATGAGGGGATTCCTCATGTTCAAATGCTTTCATGCCACAGTGAGCCATGTCGATTCCCACTGTTTGGTAAGGGTCGTGTTTCCTATGTTCAAGATTCACCAACTTAACCTCCTCTAGAGCTGCAACTTCAACTTTGGAATGACCCAGGTTGAGTAGCGAAAACCTTCCAATCTGTACGGGAAAGACTAGCCAAAACTTCTTTTGAGCTTTCTTCAGCTCTATCCCAATACCACCTGTTATTATTTGATGAGCTACCTCCCTGCACACCAGTCTGTTAGGGAGGAATTTCAGAAGTGCATGAGGAGGGATAGAACATCTGAAAATTCTGATATAGGAGAAATTCTCTTCAATAAACCAATCGACAACCGCCTTGAGGTTTCCTATATCCGACTCTAAAATACGAGGGGGTGTACAGCCATACAACATCTGTTGCACTTGTATCACCACAAAATGACAAATTTCATAAAAAGAATCTTTAGCATTTTCTTCCCACAACTTAGAATGATATTCATGAATAGGTTCAGTGTAAGCTGGGTTCCAACTCCAATTCATCAAAGGGAAAGGAGTTGTTAAACATATAGCGTCCATGATGTATGTTGACATGTAAAAAGCTACTAGTCTGCCACTGGATCTCGCGGTTTGATACTCCATAACCTCCTTAGCTAGGTTATTTGATAGAATTTTGTTCCAATTGAAGCTATAGCCTTCGACTGCTTCATGTAAAAGGGGCACCCATTCTGCAGGGAAATGGGTAGGGCTTTTCTTCCCAAAAAGTCTACATAACATCATCGCCACATAGACCATGTACTCGTTCAATGAGGCTGTGGCATAAACGTTATGGGTATTGGCCCTGAATTTTGTTGGGTGTCTCCACCAGTCTTTGATTATGCTGAGGTATGTTTGGTAAGCCTCTATGCATTCTTTCCTTTGAAATTCACTTACAAACTCTTTATTGTAAATGTACTTAGAATTGGGAGACAATTTATACATTACTTGTATATGTTTCGGTCTGAAAGAGCCGATGACGACCCCTTGGTTGTCCAAAATGCTTCTAGTTTGCACGTCTATCCTTTCTAAAGCCTAACTGATCATATCGTTGTATGTCATGAGTCATGGGCGCGTGGCTACTTTGTGAAGTTCAGACTCTGCTATGTCCTGTAGTTTGTTTTCATAATCATCAGGAAAATTCTTGATTTTGTAGTCCAAGGTTTAAAAAATTTGCCTCCATGATTTGATGGAATCAATGGCATGTGGTGTAGTATCAAACACAACATCTCCTTCTGGGCTTGAGCTTTTAGTTGCTTCTTCACTTTTCTTAGGTGCCTTTCTAGGTGCCATAATGTTCGTGTTTAGAATGAATTTATGTCGCAGAGAGAAATGCGTAAGTTTGTTGAATGCAATTCACTTCTGAGTCTAAACAATAAGAATGAAAATTCGAAGAAACCAAACGTTTATTAACCTTTAACTCTTCTTACGACGGACGTACTGAGACAGTCGGTAAAACTTTAATGTTTTAATGAGGGAGATATGCCCAGAGATACGCAGTTAAGTTAAAAATATATATATTCGTCCATTACAGATATTACCGTATATCGACAATTTCAAACAAGAGTTTCGAAAGGACTGCTTTCACCAAATCCCGAAATGCGAAACGCGAAAAGTCGTTTTTAATCTTTATTAATCCTGTTTTAAACTAACTTAAATTCGTTTTAAACTTTGTTAAAAAATTCGTGGTTTCCATTTCGTAATTTCGAGGATCCTGTACCTATGAGGTATGTCATAGGCAAACCCTGAATCGTGAAATCACGATGGGATTAGTTTAGACGTTGATTACTTGTATTAACGCTTTAATCAATTAAGATTAGTAATTAACTTCTTCTTTTCGGAAAATAGGGGACCGGGAGTTCAAGGGTTGACGCTTTGAAAACACTTTGATACAAGGAAACCCGAATCGTGAAAGATTAATGAATTGTTGAACGTGTTTAAGAGTTTAATTAATCACGATTAAAGGATATTTTGTGAAACGTGTGTCGGACCCACTTTTTTTTTTTTATTACTTTAGTATAAAGCCTTTTCGGGATTTCGGCATCGGGACTCTGGAGTTGTTAGTTACGAAAACATGCTTTGTGAAAGGCCGAATTCCGAAACCCGAAAAATCAAAAGACTTTTGACTCTTTTTTAGGACTAAGGGCGGCTCCATGACTAGGAAAAAGCAAAGCTTCAAGTTTTAAAGGGAATACAAAATTAAACTTTGTATCAACGAGAAGAACATGTAGACCAAGTGCCTTCATTGGGTAAATGGGGTCAATAATTCAACTTTGTGAAATGGACTAGGAGGGAAATTGAAACAAGACTTTAGGATCTCTGCATTTGATTTTGAAAATTCTTCAAAAATAAATAAAACATCTGATTTTCTCAAGTTAGGTTCTCAATAGATTTCCTTTTCTGAAACTGACCTCAGATCTGTATAAAATAATCAAAACCGAATTATCCATTCTACCAGGTTTCATCTGATTCTGTTTGCATCAAGGTAAAGTAAATTTAAAAGTGTCAAATTAGGGGATCCCAGAAACCTATAATATGAATCCAGCTGAAAGAAGAAAAGTTACCAGAGCGTCTTGCAATTCATGTATAACAACCTTATTAGATATAAAAATATTGCTTCACTTCCAACGAGCCTGTTCAGTACCCCGATGAAGTTATCAGGCTTCCCATATTGAATTTCCTTTCACCACTTCATTGTTTTCTAGCATTTAAATGTTGAGATGAGGGCAATCAATATAATGAATTTCATTTCTTCATCTATTTAGACTAGATGGGGGAAATCAATATTGAATTTCCTTTCACCATATGTCTGTATATATTTTCTTTTAATATGAAGTGGGGGCAATCAATCAGTATGTAATATACATCGAGAAGATATCTGCTTGAATTTTTTAAGAAACAGAGGCCTGTCAACTCACTTAAATAGCTCTGGTCCAATCTTCTCTGTTGCCTTCAAACATCATTGGCTTCAGGGAAATTCTTGAAGGAAACTTCTTGACATTTTTTTTTTAAAGGAATTTCCTTGAGGGAAACTAATCAATTTATTCCTGTCAGGAAGGCTAATAAGGTTAGGATTAACCTAGACATACTTCTGGTTCAGCTAAAGTTAAAGAACTATAAACTCAACCTGTTCTCGTGGTGTGAAGGTTTGTTTGAGAATTTTCAGAACCAAAGTAAGACCTTTCTTTTGTCAAAGAACTTATGATAAACATTCAGGGTCAGGTGAGAAGCGGGCTTTACCATGCTTAAGGGGAAAGTAAAGGGCTTCAAAAAAACTACTGCACACATGATCGTTCTTAAAGATTTTCTTAGTTGTTTTTTTTTTTTTTTAAGTTCCCCTTTCCTTTTTCTTTTTTTTTTACTTCTTTATTTTGAAAATTCCAGTGATAACATTAGCATCAATTGAACTAATGATTTATTCATTTGTATCTCTTAGGGTAATTTAGATTGAATTTCCAGAGCAGAATCTCATACCTTTGTAACTCCTAGTTTGTTGGCCAAAAGGCTATTAATTTCTTACCTTTTTCATCGGAAGACAATTAATATACTTATCTGTGCCTGTCACCTTTTTAGCATCTCTAGTCTCTTGGTTGGTCAGCAATTTTTCTACGAAATAAATCAGCATGCTAATTGTCAAGAAATCTCATGAATAAAATTATTATTATTATTATTATTTGAATGGAAAAACTTACCGAAGGAAATGAAACTATACAGTAAGCATGAAAACAAACCGGTATGTACAATGAGAGTTCAAAAACACATTACTGCATGAAGTGTTTAAGGTGTCGCCCATTTACAGGGGCGTTGAGAATGTCCCCATCGAGATTTTCTAATAAAAAAACATTTTTGCCCTCAGAAGTCAAAATCTTATATGGGCCGGACCAGATTTCATATAACTTACCTTTTTATCCTTAGCCTTCTCTATCTTTTCGGATGCCTTGACAGTGTACTTTAGAGCCTTAAAGTACAAACTTAGGAACAACAATATCTTTGATACCTCAAATGGGTCTTTCACATAATTTGATTTCATCACCTATAGCGGTTATGAATGGATTGGTAGCAATATGTCAACTACCCCAAAAAATCAGTATTTTTCCATGTGAATTTTTAATCTATCGATTTAGTAAATCCTATTGTAATTTCCCTTTTATCCCATATGTTATAATTGGGACAATGAGCAAGCTTGTCATTGCCAAGTCAATTGTGGGTCATCCACAAACCTAAGGTTACAGGGTAGGCACACAAAACCCTTCTTTTCATTGGCCACAAGCAAATTGTACAAACATGTTGGTATGATAAACATAATGAGGTCTCATTTTTATTTATCATGGATGAAACTATGGGGACCATCTTTTTGTAAGGGGGGAGGAAAAATCCCAATCTTTGGAGAGCTTATAGTCTAAGTTCAAATGTATAAGTCATAAAGCCATATTTAATTAAATGTTAAAGAGAACTTGAAAGACATGTACTTTATGGAATAGAGCTTAATCAAAGTTGACTTCATCAATAAGACATCTTATAAAAGTTTTGTGAAAAGAAAGTTAAGTTTGTTGGATTACTAAGAGAGGGGGGGTGAATCAGTAATAACACAAATATAATCCTTTTTAACCAAATAATCCAAGTGTTATATCAATGTAGAATTATTATCCAATAATGAGCAATAAGAAATGAACAATCACACACATACACATTACACCAGTGTTTTACGTGGAAACCCAAAGCAGGAGAAAAACACATAATGTTTTTTCTTATATGTCTTGAAGAATTACATTCATTGGAAGCACCAACTTCCTTTGTTTTCTAGATGCAACTGGAGGGAGTCTCCAACCCCCTAGTTTCTCAGGCTACAACCTGAGGGAAGCTCCAACTCCCCAATTCTCTGGCTACAACTAGAAGGAGGCTACAACCCCCTATGTTCTTCGGCTACAACCACTTGTCCTTGCCTCGTCCAACCGCCCTAAAGTATAAGTAGAATGATCGAACCATTGTCACACTATCACTGTGAGATATACCACTGTACAACTGTATCAACCTGTACCACTGACGTGTATCCAACCTGTACAACTGTCATGTAATCAATGTGTACATGAACTGAACATGTATCAACAAAAATACAATAGGTACACGACCTGTAGTGTTGCAACCCACATATGTACGCTCCCTATATGTTTTGCAGCCTGCGTATGTACGCCACCTAACTGTTATGCAGCCTACGTATGCCTTCTGAAAACTAGGGTTTCCTTTTTCTTGAAAACTTTTGACCCTCTGTAACTTCTTTCACATAGATCTGTAACTTGTCACTATATCCAGGCTGTAACTGTGCATGCATCCTCATACATAATCTTTACTCAAGGAAAATATGTCTCTCTCTAGTCATGTGCCACATAAGTGTGTGTAATCATGAACAAGTATAATATCCCTCACATGATCTTAGTCATGAAACCCTTTCTAATATTCAGCCTCTCAATACATCAACTACTACACAAATACAAGTTCTCAACCATGTACCATAAAAACCCTTAGCCATATGCCAAGAAATACAATATGTGCCTTACAAGAAGTATCAATGATGAACATACCAGCACTATATTTCTGTATATATGACTTATACAGAAGATCCCATGTAGCCAGTAGTCTCTCTAGGGAGAATCCTCAAATCTCCATTGCCATTCCTCATGCATACATCAAAATCCAACTATTCATAGAAATAAGACATACCTTTTGAACCAATGGATGGATTTGATGTATCTGAGCACTTTAGACCTTCCTGGGAGCTTGATCTCATAATATAGAACCTCTGCATCTTCATCTTCTCAAGTTTCCATGAATTTATCAACATGTACTCACCCTATACAAAACTAGCCCACGTCGTATGCACCCTATACACAGACATCTCGCGTACATGTACTCACCCTATACACAACCAACCCGCGTACATGTACTCACCCTATACACAACCATCCCGTGTATATACGCACCCTATTCATAGACAACCCGCATACATGTACTCACCCTATACATAGACAACCTCCGTACGCCTCAGAAAATAGGGTTTTTTGTATTCGCTGTAATTCCGAGAATTTCGCCGTCAACGCTTCGTGCTACCTCAGACATTCGCCACTTCAGATGTATCCACAAGTATTTACAATAAGCTTTACACAAGAAAATAGATATACAATATGTACAAGTGTGTCCTTAATGAGTGAGCTTTGCCTCTTATTTATATCTTCATGTAGCCTTACACTTTCCTTATTTTA